>PVJC01001326.1:0-96073 GCA_004026665.1 Murina feae
TCAAGGCTTTGAGTCTTTGATGAAAGTCATACTTGCAATGCCACAGTACTTGGTTCCCACAATGCTGGTTTTAATTACACAGCATCCCAAGTTCTGAAATTTAGCTGGGTTAGGATATACCAGATCATGATCTTAGAGAAGATAATCAAAGTATCTTTGAAATTGATATTAATCTCCTAACCTGAAGATGATGGAAGATTGATTCATCAGGGATTGGAACTATAGGAATATTACACAAGCCAAAAAACATTGCCAACACAAGGATGAGATAAATTTGACTTGGCAATAAATTTTCCATTCATCTCCCTTTTTAAGTACTTGTAATTCATTTTTTTGTGAACACCTGATACCCTCTCAGAGTTTTACAATAATCAGGATACCCACAGAGCTTCAGTTTCTAATGAGAGAGATAAGTGTCTGCGGACCAATATCACACTGTAAGCTTTATGAATGATTTTCCTGCATCTCAGATCTGTGGCTCTAAGAGTTTATTATTTTAATGAATTCTAGTTCCAGCATAATCACAGTCACAGTCTTTGTACAATTAATATAATGACACAATTATTTTTCAGATATGTATGTATTTCAGAGAGGAAGAGAGAGAGATAGAAACATCAATGATGAGAGAGAATCATTGATCAGCTGCCTCCTGCACACCCCCTACTGGGGATCAAGCCTGCACTGCAGGCTTGTGCCCACTGGTAATTGAACCATGACCTTCTGCTTC
Source organism: Murina feae (assembly GCA_004026665.1). Classification (NCBI taxonomy): domain Eukaryota; kingdom Metazoa; phylum Chordata; class Mammalia; order Chiroptera; family Vespertilionidae; genus Murina; species Murina feae. The sequence goes on from PVJC01001326.1 coordinate 728, forward strand.
ATAGGTTGATACTCAACCACTGAGCAACACCAGCCAGGCTTCAATTCTTTTTCTGCTGGCTCTATAAACCTCATGGAAGGACTTGTGTTTGAATGACATGCAAACTACTCGATAAGGTAGATGGGCTCCTAGGCAACTAATTATCAATGTTTGGCACAGTTGACCAACATAAATGTTCCTACCCAAAATAAAGTCCTCCATTTCATGGACCACATGAGGCAACTTAAACATCATGACTTTCTCTCATTTCTTTCTTTTGTTTAAACACCATGACTTTCCACATGATATTCTCATTGAACCTCCAGAGGCAGAGTAATGGGCACATGGACACTAATTGTGGGGCACGAAGTTATAAACAACTAGGTTCACTAGTACACTGTACATGTACCTGCTTTATTAGAGTCTATTATCAGCAAGATATGAGGGGAAGCCCAAATGCCACAATGACAGATATTCAAAATAGACCTCAAGTTAAGGGAAAGGATGAAGCTTAGACAGGATGTGTTCCTTGTCTAGAATAGAGGATAGAGAGACCCTTCCCCATGGAAATGTAGGCAAAGTATCTGCTTTGGGAAAGGCCTCAAATAAAAAATGTAACTGAGTTCGTTATGACCAGCCTCCTGTACTCATCAGGTTACTGACCCACACAGACCATCTGTTTAAGATGACAGTGAGCTCATGGAAAAAGGACAACTTTGAAAAAGCTTTCCAAATGTTAATATTTTCAAATACAATCCAATACAGTCCAATAGTCTAGAATTGAAAGTAAAATACCTATAACTGACCTAGTCTTCTGTCAGAAGGAATATTTAGTTAGATAAATGGGCATACTCCACTCTTGTGGAGTGTCTTAAATTTCCACAGTTCTTCTGGAAGCTCAGGAGAGTGAGTATTCCCCAGAATTAACCAACTTTACATGCATACGGCTATTTTTTTAACCAATACATCAAGGATGAAACCAAAATGCCATGTACTCAGTGGCACCCAAGAACCACAAGGTGGCCATAAAAGCATAGGCTGGAGAAATAGAAGCATATATATTTGTTGCATGAATAAATGGTGTTGGCTGGGATCACTGGGCAGCAATTTGAATCTCTGAAAGCTGAACTGCAAGGTCAAGGGCAGCAAATCTGCTTTTGCCTCTAAAAAAGTGTCAAAGCCAAATGTTTAATCAAAGTGGTGATAGGGAGTCATGGGTCTAGAAGAATGCATAGTGGGAGATGAAGAAGCAAGTTTAACGTAATTCAGTTTACAGTGACCAGTTCAGAACATATTTTAGAAATGCAACATATGTGCTGAAGATACCCACATTGGTATTTATGGCTGCATTTTATGGGACCCCATTAAGCTGAATAGATGTTTAATGCATTTTGGCTGAACCTTATGATATTGGCAATATTTGACTTTGTCAATGAATCATTTTTGGGTAATTTCATAGGGTATATTTCTGGAACTTAAATCAAGGTCCTTCTTTGTTGCTTAATGAGCTGTTCTATGGAGAGACATCATGGATGTGGTATATGTAATCTGAACTTAAGAGAAATACCTTAATAGGAATAATTTTCTATTCTTTTTTTTTATCTTTATTGTTCAGATTATTATAGTTGTTCCTCTTTTTTCCCCCATAGTTCCCCTCCTCCCATTTCCCACCCCAACTTCTGTCCTTGCCCCCCCACTGTCCTCATCCATAGGTGTACAATTATTGTCCAGTCTCTTCACACACCCCCAACACCTTTAACCCCTCAAAATTGTCCGTCCCACTCTCATTCCAGCCCCCTTCACTGCTGTTTTCTCATTTTTCAAATGAAGGCAGTATTCTTAGGGATTTGATTTCTATTCTTAATAATTTGTCATCAAATCCCTAAGAATACTGCCTTCATTTGAAAAATGAGAAAACAGCAGTGTAGGGGGCTGGAGTGAGAGTGGGATGGACTTCAGTTAATACCTCTATTGCTATGCCCCTAAGGGAAGGCCACACTGCTTGTTCCAAGTGTCAGCCAAGCCATACCATAACCAGCTGGCCCAGGACCAGTTTGGAGGCATCATCTCCTCCTATCCTTTGCTGATTTTCCACATATAACACCACATGGTCTGGCAGCCAAGGGCATCCTGTACTTTCCTGCGACCAATATCTGCCACTGATAAAGATGTTTCTGAGAACTGTATATTCTCTTTCCTCACTGTTTTAAGAGAAGCCACTGAAACCCACTGCCTCCCTGACTGGCCTTCCTTGATTCTATGCCATAAAACAAGAGAAAGTCGTTGTCACCTTACCCTGGTTATCTTCAAACTATTGTATACTTTTCCCTGTGGAAGTCATCCTCGCTACCTTGGGATATATTTACACAGCAAAGATAGGCAGACAAGTGCCTCACAAAAGTTAGAACTTATATAAGTCAAAGGTCATCGTTGGACTAACTACCAGGACCATGTCCAGATTTCTGAATCCCCTCAAAGTTGTTTCCATTCCTTTAACCTCCTTAGACTTTTCAACAACACTTGAGATGTTCCCACGTTGGTAATAAAAGATTTCACCAATGATTCTGGCCCATCGATATTCAAGCCTCATTTCTTCAATGTGCTTATAAACCGAGACCTTCCCTTTTCTATTTCGTGATATTGCTTTTACTCCCCACATTGTTTTGACCAGTGTGCTAGAGCAAGCTTGTGCCAGCTCACAAGATTCAATTGTGCACACACTTTCCCAACTTGAACAAAATGTGGATATTAGCCATGTAGAAATATTTAAAATGAATATGTGCAAATACTACAAATCAGGGTTTGGGATTATTTTCCTTTAATTTTCTTAATTACAGTTTTATTAAGATATAATTTGCAGAGAGCCAATTGTTAACCTTTTTATTTATCTGTACAAACCCCTTTCTTACCCATCAAAAAAGGAGCAAGCCTCCTTGTTCCAGACAACTTAGCTGAAAGCTTAGAATAAAGCTTTACCTTGTGACACTTTTCACAGTGTAATTAGTTAAATCAAAGTGAGACAGATGTACCTGAATGTCTTCTCTAGGTTTACACCTGTTAACACCTCAGTGAAAACAGCTGCCTGCATTTATCATTCGGATTTCCCTTTCATTAATGAGAAAAATAAGGCTATTATAGGCCCTCCAACTGCAACCAATCTGTCAGATTAATGAAGCCATCTGAGTGAGCCCTGTGCAAACCAACAGAAGACTCACCCCTGAGTCCACATAATCTTGACATGCAATAGATCCTTGTTTTAATGCACCAAACTTTTGGAGCAGTTGGTCCTATCGGTAGATAACTGATAGAGCATCTCTCCACTCCACAGATTTACAACCAAATTGCAAACGACTCCCTGGATGCTTCCTTTGGCTTTGAGGATTTCACATTTCATGAAGCTGGTCTTTGGGAAGATTCAGTCATAGGAAGAAGAGGGAGATAAAACTTTTTAAAAAACTCATGATAGGGCCCACAATATGTAATGATAAACACACACAACTACAACTGGCCACCCGTTCCCTGAGTGAGTTCTGAAATATTCCCAACGATAAGAGCAGCCTCCAGAGGTCAGATTAGGAGTACATTCCCCAGCCCTTTAGTGTTCTGGAGTCACTATAATTATGAGTAAAGGCCTCTCTCTGCCTATTTTTATGTCTTTCCCGAGAGCCTTGGCATACCTAGGAGCAACCATATGCCTTCAAAGAAGATCTGCTTCATAATAACCTACAAAACTAAGCCTACAGAGGATATAGAACCCAGAATAAATTAGTGGAAATAGGAGATGCTGCCTGGATCCATGGAAAAGGGCTAACATCCATGGCAAGTATCTCCTGAATGTGTGTTTGTTGCTTCATGTACAGAAAATGCACAGAATAGCAGGACTGACCACACTTGTCAGTTCTAGGAGGGGCCACCTTTCCAGCAAGGGTTCCCTCAAAAACCACCTGCACTTGAATCTGCATTTGTGTGGGTCCACCTCAAGATTTAGCATCAGTCATTCACAACCATATATTTACAGAGTCCTATTTACTCTGACAGCATGCTCTAATTGAAGACACTGGCATTAAAGCAAAAGTATAAAGGGCCAACAAATCCCTTTCATTCCCGAACAAATCTTTAAGGGTAGAAAAGCAACCAACCCAGAATTTATAATTCTGATCATATGCTACTTTCTAGGGGATTATACACTATTAAAACTTATTGAAAAAGCACAGTTTGGGTTTTTTTTTTTCTTCACTTAGCCTGTTTTCTCTTTGCACTTATTTTAGCAGAGCCTATAAAATGGGCCTGAGCAGGTTCCCATTAACTGTGGTCAGTTTTAATTTCTGGTTCTCATGCACAAAGCTGATGTGTGTAGGTTCCCATCGTGGAAAGAAAAATGCCACAAGACCAATTTTGCCATTGCTTAATTAAAACAGCAACAACAAAAAAATGCAGCCTGCAATTTATACAGCAAAATTTCAGACCATCATCTACATCATGTGGACAAATTTCTTCATTACATAGTGCTTTGTCCTCAAAGAGCATTTGCCAACATCCCACAAAAATGCTCATGTAACAAGAAAGGTGGTAAAATATTTTAGACATTTTCCCCCCTCTATCCCAACCGAAATTGGAATATGGCTTGTCTCAACGTTTGTGGTAAAAACAGAGAAAAGACAAGCTTCTCATTATTCAGTGTTCATGCCTTCTATTCCGAGCTATCAGCTGCCCCCTTATATTATTATACATTGAGGGAGTATGGTAATTAAACCCCATTTCACTGGCCAGCACGATGCAGAAAGCAAGTTCAGATGAAATCTACCTCATATCCGAATTAATCACAACTCTTTCAGTTTTAAGAAACAGAAACTTCACTCAGCCTGGCTTTGAAAATGGTGAGAGGGAACTTGGCTCATATAACTGAAAGGCCGTGGGGTAGATCAGAGTTTCAGGTATGGCTGTGTCCATCAAGAAAATTTCCTCTCCACTTCTTGGCCCTGTTTTCTTGAGTGCTGGCTTTGTCTTCAAAAAGGCTCTCCGTGTGTCACAGAAAAGATGAGGAACAGTACAGTCCCAGCTTACATGTCAGACACTAAGGAATCCCAACTGCAAGAGAGTACTCTCATTTAAGGATTCCAGGAAGAGGCCTAGGTCTGTCATTGGTCTGGCTTGGGTCAGGTTTGTATCCATAATCAATCACTAAAGCAAGGGGATAAAATGCTCTGATGTGCCAGGCTTTGGTTTTGTCTTAGTTCAGGTTTCCCTCGAAGTAGATTGTGAGCCAAGGATTTCAGTGAAAACAGTTTATTGAATGTTGCAAGGGACATGGGTGGGTGACAGGGAAGTCAGCCAATACAGTGGTGTTACATCAGATACCAGTGAGAAATCATAGCCTAATATTGTAGGAATAATCCCTTGAGAAACAAATACTTATGAATTGCCCCTGTCAAGGAGTCAGGTACTTGGGGTATATTTGAGATATTTATACTCCCATGTCTATTAGTTATTAGGTAAGGCTGTCTCCAGGGGACCCTTCCCCCACTGCCCCCAGGAACTTCCTACCTGCCTTGTGCACGGGCAAAGTTGGTTTCATTGACATGAAAGCAGTCTTGAAGCCAGCATTATAGGCATGGAGATAGAGAGGGGAATCTGAAGGAATATGGGCAGATCACCAGCAGAGTCTACTATAGGTTATGTCCTCACCCTTTGTTGAGGGGATGCCAAAATTAGTGTGCTAGCCTCACCCAAACCAATGAGAGTGGAGGAGAGTTGTGCTCACAAAGGAAAATGAGGGTGCTGCTCCCAAATAAAAGGGGGGAGGGAGTTCTTTGATAGGCAAAAATAAGAGATGTGTGCTTGATTAATTAAGTAGACCCCAAATTGTGTTCTCCAAATGTAAATCTGGCAATATGGAGATTGCTTCCACGTGGTGAGTGAGAGAATAAGAAATAGACATTGAGCTTAATCCTGACGTGGATGGATATGGATCATTATTCTTAGCATTTGTGCAGAGTTCTTAAAAGGGTATCCAATGTCATCAAGGTCAAGAAGATGGGGCTGGTGCACCGAAACCTCCATTTCTCTGGTAATCCTTGGTCAAGAAAATATAATTCCACAAGTCATACGGAGGATAAGAATTATTGTTGAAGACAAAACAAATGGGATTGGTGCTTTCTGGGATAAAATAATGAAAGAGTACAGCAAAGACACAAAGATCCTTTCTGTAAGAGTCCATGGAGGGAACCCTGTTGGCCAAAAAGAATGTGACTGTGAGATGATTCTAATCCCTTTGTTTTGCTTTTGCTGTCATCATCGTTGTTTGGTGATGAGTATATTTGGTGCTTGGCAGTTTATTCTTTGTTTTTTAATGTGTGTTGCCAGCAGCTCTTCCAAATGAGGATCACTGCCCAAGGAGCACTGTTTAGGCAGCAGTGAGGCATTTGCAACCAAGCAGGCATTAACGAAGTCCGGGGTAATTTCTACTGTGGTGAGCAGAATAATGCCAAACCTGCTAGCTGTCTGCACTTCTGGCTGCCTCATAAGCCTTTCCTTTGTGTAGCTTGTGAATGTTGGCTCATGATCTTCTTACATCAGACTGGCTCTAAAGGGGCTCACTAAAACTGACCCCAACATCTCCACATTCTAACCTCAAATAAATCAGAATAGGACTTTTCATCATTTATCAATAGAGACCTGTTTCAGTAATTCTCAGGTAATGGGTATCTATTTCTTTGCTGTGTTTGTGTATGTAGGTATACCGGCTTGTTTATGTTGTTTTGTTTGTTTTTTTTTTTGGTCTTTTACGCTTAAAAAAACTGAAGAGAGGGACTTCATATGTTTCTAGACTCCTAGAATCTGTTGGAAAGACAAAGCTGTCCCGCCAGTAGCAGAGTGCCAACTAAATATTACTTCTCAGCCTCTGACAACTCACTTTCTAACTCAAATTCTCGGCTAAGGTCCAAACACCACTACTGACCTTGACACCTGTCCCTGAGTAACTAATTTTTCTTAGTAAACAGAATGTACATTATCTCTTCTCCTTTGTTTACTGGGAAGGAAAATGGGTAAACAGTATCCTATACACACTTTCATCCTGTGGCCCACAAATGCTTTCAGGTTGTAGTAAAACTATACCACTATAGAATGAAATCACCTATAAAATTTATTAGGAAAAATTCTACCTACAAAACATGACTTCCTTTGTGGTAAGAATCTGGGATGGCTGGGGTAGGAGAATATACACTGTCCATGTTCTTGTGCTTAGGATTTAGTGATAATCCTGGTGAACTGTATGCTTAGACTCCTCCTCTCAGGGAACAGTTCTCTTCAATGAAAGACTCCGGACAGTTAGCAGAAACTTTTGGCTTGCTGGGTTTAACACTTGCCTTCTACTAGTGGTGATTCATCTTAGAGAGTGACAAACTATGACATCCTCGTTTGACTTTTCCTCCCCTGTTTTTGGTGGGCTTGGAGATACTCTGAATGGGTTAAAGGCTCCTGAGAGCCTTAAATCCAAAGAAGTATTGTTAGCTCCGCTCAACAGAGAGGATCCTTAAAACGTAGTCTGTTGTTCTTCAACAAAAGACCTGTTTCCCCCTTGTGCAGTGGTTTCTTGGATTACTAAAGTGTGCTAGAACTCAACGGTAGATTCCCTCAGCAGAGGCCAACAGGAAAATGTCTAAATCCAAAAAGGTGCCTAATAGCGGCCAGTTCTAGGCAAAGAAAAAAAGGGAAAGAAAAACCCCTCCCTTAAGCCATTCCAAACTTGGCTTGGGGGAGAATGTGGAAAAGGGGAAAGAAAATGTTTGGGTATTTTTCTTCTTTTTTATGTGTTCTGTCTTGTTGGCGTCTTATTGCCAGGAGATATTGGAGAGCCAACAATGTGCAATGTGGAACTTTAAAAATAAATCCTGTCTTGGAGCGATCCAAACTGCTTGCCATGAAAATGAGACTTTGCCAGTGTGCCAGGGCTGAACAAATCTGAAATCAAACCTCCCTAATGTTCACATTAAGTATTAGAGTGACGAGAAAAAGAGCAGGGGTCTGGGGGAGACTGCTACGATGGCACTACACTGAGTAAACCAAATGGGCAGAAAGTGAGCGGTGAGAATCTGAAGACTGCACAGTGTTCAACTTGCGAGCATGGTGAAGGGCAGGTTATATGTACATCACTGAGAGCTATAAACAAGGCCACTTATTTTTTTGTGGTGGAAAAACCAATAGTGAAGGGTTTAGGGAATGTAATTTTCCTTATGCTACTTCCTTGCTATATAATCAGAGTCTCTAAACGTTTACTGAATCCACAACAAACTTCCTTCTCTCTTTTGGAATATTTATCTTCTTTTTCTGTTGAGGATGTGGATGGTTTGCACAATGGGAGTGATTTATAGAGTTAGACCACTTACATTGTTTTTGTTTTGATTTTTTTACTGATAAGTAGAACAGAACTTAAAGTGGTAAGGAAAAAAAGAAAAGAAAATCTAGGCATCATCAAAATGGCTATCATCAACAAATCAACAAATGCCAAGTGCTGGTGAGGATGTGGAGAAAAAGGAACCCTCCTACACTGCTGGTGGGAATGCAGACAGGTGCAACCACTGTGGAGAACAGTATGGAGTTTCCTCATAAAACTAAACATGGAACTCCCATTTGACCCAGTGATCCCACTTCTAGGAATATATATCCTAAGAAGTAAAAACACCAATCAGAAAGGATATGTGCACCCCTGTGTTCATAGAAGCACAATTTACCATAGCTAAGATCTGGAAACAGCTTAAGTGCCCATCAGCAGATGAGTGGATTAAAAAGCTGTGGTATATCTACACAATAGAATACTACGCTGTGGTAAAAAAGAAGGAATTCATGCCATTTGCAACAGCATGGATGGAACTGGAGAGCATTATGCTAAGTGAAATAAGCCAGTCAGAGAGAGAAAAATATCATATGATCTCACTCATTTGTGAAATATAGAGAACAACATAGACTGATGGACAGGAACAGATCCAGAGACAGAGAAGCAGCGAATGGTCTGTTGATCCCCAGAGGGAGGGTGGGGGAGGGGGGGATGGGGGAGAGAGATCAACCAAAGGACTTGTATGCATACGTATAAGCCAAGCCAATGGACTCAGACAACAGGGGGATGAGAGGATGAGTGGGAGGTGGGAGGGTTGGAGGTTATTGGGAGATGAGGACACATTTGTAGTACCTTGACCAATAAAGAAAAATAAATAAATAAATAAATAAACAAATAAAATTATAAAAAAGAAAATCTAGGCATTAGAAGCTAAAAAGAAATAAATATAAATGCAATATACATCAGGAAAAAAAACTTTCAAAATCCACGGTTTGACTGCCATTGATGGAGCATCTTGGAGAATGGCAGCAAAGGGTAGAGATAATGATGGAGATTGATAATGAGGATGGGGAAGAGAGGATAAATAGGGGTAGAATATCAACGAGTATGATGGGCCTACTAGAATTCCTGTAAACCCAATTTTGGGGGGGGGACTTATTTATATTACAACTTTGTTGGAAAAGTAAAATATTGAAAAATTCATGAGTCAAATAAAAGTTTATTCATATTCAAGGAGCATTGATGTTCAGAATGGAAGTTCTGCAAAATGAATAGACAATATCATATATGAAATAGCTCTGTAACATAAACAAATAAATAATAGATTTTTTGTTTACTGATAAAATTAGAAAGTTTTCCCTAGATATAAAATAGATATCCACATAGCAACCATCATGGGGAACAGTGAAGGCCTTTCAGTAACTTTTAGTAGTGACCAAATAAGCTGCAGCCTAATATAAAGGAGAAAGCAGAGTAGAGCAGGATTTGAGCTACTACTGTAACAGTGCAATCTGTCTTTTCCAAATCATCTATTTGACACACAGACTGTTCCCACAGTGACCCACACACTAGGGTAAGCATTGACTTGTAGCAAATGAACATGTGGTCTGTTAAAGAAAAGGCAGTCCCTGCACTCCTGGGCCTTAAAAATCTAGTGGTGAAGATACACTAATCACAAAATTTGTAGGAAGAAATCTAAGTTAAATTGTGGCAAGTGCTCCCAAAAGAGATGCTCAACATAGAACCTCTGTTACCTGGAAGCTGGTAATAAAACTTCCAATGAATCTGGTATCCGTACACCTAGTAGACAATTTTCAGTCTTTATCTTCCCTGGCCTTTCAGCAGCATTGGTCCTTGAGGGCCACTGCCTTTTTGGAGCATCTTTCCTTGCCCCTAGTGGTACAGCATGACTCCAGTTTTCCTCTTATTCTTCTAGCTCCTCATTCCTTCTCTCCTTCACTCGATTAATCTCCTTTATCCTACTGTTAAATGCTAGAGCTCTTTACGGTTTGACCTTAGGCCCTCTTATCTTCTCATTTTGTATTTGCTTTCTCAGGTCATGGCATCCTGGCTTATGGCTCCATCTGTGTAAAATATGTCCGACCAGTTTATCTTTATCATTATTTTCCTCTCAGCTCCACTTGGATGTCCTAAAAGTCCTCAAATGAGTCCCGCTTAAAACAAGACTCCCATCCCCCTACCTGGTTATCAAGTATTTTCAACCTCAACTTCTATACCCAATTATCACTGAGTACTGATACTTTTGTACAGCATATACATTTCTAAATTATGTTCAGTCCTCTCCATCTCTTTAAGTATCAACTTTCTTTCATGCTAGCTCTCTTTCTGGGATTACTACATTGGTCTTCCTCCAACAAACCTACTCCTTTTACAACACATCCTGATGGCAGTCTATCCTTATTATAAAGTATACTGTATTATAAAACACTTTAATAACTTACCTTCTCTTCTTATAAGATGAAGAACAAAGTTTTCATCATGCCTACAGGCCTCTTCATGATCAAATCATCACTCCTGGGAGATAAAGCCTCCCTTCACTCCAGCTAACTCCTTTAGTGACGTGGTTTTGTACATGGTCAATCAGTCGCTATGATGTGCATTGACCACCAGGGGCAGATGCTCTGATGGGTAGGTTATCTTGCTGCTGGGGTCCAGTCGATCAGGATTGAGTGAGACTGGTCGGACATGCCCTGGAGCCCTCCTGTGGTCCCTCCCCAGCTGGCCAACATCCCACATCCCTCCTTGCCCCAATTATGCACAGGTGGGGTCCCTTGGCCTGGCCTGCACCCTCTCTCAATCCAGGACCCCTCGGGGGATGTCAGAGAGCTGATTTTGGCCCAATCCCACAGACCAGGCCAAGGAACCCCACTGGTGCACTAATTTGTGCACCAGGCCTCTAGTGAATTAATAAAACTCTGATGAACAGAGGATTTCAAGTGGAAATTGTTCAATACAGTCAAATGTAATAGAGTAGCCAAAAAAGAGAAGAGGTTATCTATATTATTGATGCATTAAGAGATATAATGAATAGCATGTTGTTATACATGATGATATTGGAAGGAGCTATTTCAGTGTAGTTGTGGGATTAGAAGCTAGAATGCAATGAATTAAGAAGTAAAAGAGTTCAAAAACTAGAGATAGTACTTTAAGCCAATGCTTCTCAAACTGTCTGTTCACTCATACAGATACAGAGCTCACATCACATGGAACACAATTGACAAACTGGGCAATATTCCAAATAATCTTTAATTTTACTGTTCAATGCAATAGCCACTAGTGGTTATTACGCACTTCAGACGTAACCTCAAATTGTGAGATTCTAACATTATATACATAAACACACATGCCAATGTATTTCAAAGATTTAGCTTAAAAAAGAATATAAAATATCCAGTTTAACTTGATTTCATGTTGAGATGATAGTATGTTGAGTTAACGAAAATATATTATTAAAGTTGATTTTACATGTTTTTTCTTAAAAGAGGTTACAAGAAAATGTAAAATTCTATATATGAGCTGAACTATATTTCTATTGCACAGTGCTGATTTATATTGTTTTTTAAGGAGAAAAATCTACGGGTTGCTACTTAAACATTATGATAATATCATATTACTTTCAATATTTCTAAATGCTTACTCTCAATACACTACCTTAACACATCTTAACTTTGACAGGGAACATTTTATAGACTGGCATTGGTTCAGAGATCGCACTTTGAGTAGCACTGTATTAACCAACAAATAAAAGAAGTTTGGCTTGACAATGTGACATCACAGAAAATGGTAGAATAGGGCTTTAAAGAATTGGCCTCTCTGTTGAAACAACCAATAAACTGACAAAGGTGAACAGAATCAACCACCTTGAGACTCTGGAATTTAAAGTGCAATTTGCAGGAACCTGGGCAGCTGAAATCGGGTGAGAGAGCCTGGTGGCATTTCTGCCCACCCGAATACCATCCCCACCCCCTCAAGGCAGCAGCAGCTGTGAGACAGTGGCCTGTGTTCCTCGTAACTTGCTGACGCGAGAAGGTTAACATAGTCCCGGTTTTTAAGAACTGTGGTGGTGCATTGTGATCTGTCTGGTGGTTCCCTGAGGGAATGGGGCAGAGGCAAGCATTTGTTTCACTCGCCAATCCTTCACCCCCACCGTCTATTCCTATAGGCACCCTTCCCGCCTCCCTCTCTATCCTATACTTCGTTGGGCTGGAGTAGTTTTCCAGGCTTACAAAGCTAAGTGTGGGGGCAGCTTTAAAGATTTAAAGGCATACACATCCTGTGCCCACCTGGGGCAAGGGAAAAAAAACAAACAGGGCAAGCAACGGACAGAACCCAGAGGCAGGGGAAGAAGGAAGCTAAGTATAAAAGGTTCATAAGTTCTTATTCAAGAGCTCAGAAGAGTCATCACATGTACTGGGGAAGAAAGACTGAAACCCAAGTGTCCAGTACCTAATGCAAGCTCAGGAAAGATGGAGAGGACTCTAAGCTTCCATTTCTGGTGGTCTGTGGACACAGTACAAGCAGTGGGTATGATTTTGGGGGCAGAGTCATTGTCAGCCTTTAAGAAAATCATTTAAGGAATGCTTTCAAGCCATGAGCTGATCACTGAGATAACAGAACAAAGACTTTAGTGACCACATGTGGCAAGGGATACAGTCTTTGCAAAAATTGTAAAAATCACAAAACAAAGGGGCAGCTACAGACATCAAATATTAATAGTAGCAAACTCTGGGAAAAGAGAAGAATCTGACCTGTGAGTTACCACATTGTAATAAGGAACCAATTCATACCGTCTAGTATGGTTATAACAAAAACATTGAAAATAAGGAGTATCAGTAAGAAGGTGGAGAAATTGGAAATCTCACACATTGCTGATGGAGAGGTAATATGGTTCAGCTGCTCTGGGAAACAGTTTAGAGGTTCTTCAAAAACATAAAAAATAGCCCTAGCTGGTTTGGCACAGTGGATAGAACATCAGCCTGCAGGCTCAAGGGTCCCAGGTTCGGTTCTGGTCAAGGGCATATACCTTGGTTGCAGGAAAATCCCCAGTGGGGAGTGTGCAGGAGGCAGTTGATCGATGTTTCTCTGTCATCAATGTTTCTAACTCTCTATCCCTCTCCCTTCCTCTCTGTAAAAAAATCAATAAAATATATATATTTTTAAAAATGTAAAAAATAGAATTACCATATGACCCTGCAATTACACTCTAAGATATATACCTCAAAAGAATTGAGAATTGATGCTCAAACACAAGTATAACTATGTTCATATTTGTAGTATTCACAATATCCAAAAGATGGAAACAGCCCAAATGGCCATTGATGAATAAATGGATAAACAAATTATAGTATATAGATACCACGGAATACTATTCAGTCATGAATAAGAATCATGTACCGTAGATAGATGCCTTAACATGGATGAACCTTGAAAACATTATACTAAGTGAGATAAACCAGACAAAAGGTCACACACTGTGTATTTTTATTTGTTTAAACTATCCAAAATAGGTAAATCCATAGAGACAGAAAATAGATTGGTAGTCTTCAGAGGTTGGGAAAGGGGAGAGCAAGGAGTCACAGCTTTTTGAGTATGTGGTTTTCTTTTTGGGTGATGAAAATACTTAGAAAGTAGGTAGCAGTTATGGTTGCTCAACATGGTTAATGGACTCATAACCACCAGATTGTCCCCTTTAAGACAGTGGATTTGGTGCTATGGAATTTCACCTCAATCGATAAATGGCGAGGGAGAAGTTTGGCTTGAGTGAAGAGAGAAATCGAGCCCCTGTGGTGGGGTAGTTGGATCTTATTTCCTTTTAAATTACTAATGTAGGAGGGCTTTGAACTTGGTGAGACACTATTGGACAGGAGTCAGAGGAGAGAATGAAGGCAAGGGAAATAAGGTGGAGAAGAAAGTCAACAAAGTCAGTTATAGACGTAAGTATGGAGATAACAGAATGACTGGAAGTGAAGGCTGTTTTACCTGAGGGGACTCATTTTAAGAACATGGGAATGAAGAATGTGCTCCCCGGTTAGGGGCCAAAGTGTTGCACTAAATTCTCTAACCTTATTCACATTCTTCTGTTACTCTGTCATATAATCCAAAAAATTTTCTGCAGATTTGTCCAATTTTCTAGAAACGAAGGTACCAGAAATTGGGGACCATATTGGATATCAGGAGTGAACATTGTGGATCTAGGTGTGGATACACTGGAAATGTATATTCTTTATTGTAATGAAATAAACTTACATTCTGACTTCTCCTCAAACTTTCTACAGCGCACTTATGAATTGACTCAAACATCATACGAAAAATGACATAATCATGACAGCATTCAGTGTTTAGTTTACATATAATGATATAAAATGGACCATCCAATATCTGGATATTTAAAAATCCTGGATGATGGTGCAGAGTTTCTAGTTTGTGCCCAACTCTTCCTTATCACATACCCAGAAGTCTTCATATTTTTACGTGAATATTGACTCAGCTGATCTGTAGCAAGTCTGCTTTGAAGTAGTCATGCACATTGGAAGGTCTGTAATTTTGTAGTTTTATAGGACAGCAACAGCTGACTTAACTATCTAGTGTGCAAATATGTATGAAAGCATCTATAATAACCTACTATTTACTTAGAACACAATAACTCCTTGACGGGTTGTTGGTGATGACCAAGAGGAGGAATATGGGGTGATTGTACCAATGGATATTTGAGGTAAACGGAGAAAATAATATCTTTTCTATTATTTATGAGTGACTTGGGGAAAATTTAAAATAAACTCTAGGTCATTATTATACAAGGCTATCGGGTTTAATTTAAAAGCTTCAATTCTGTATATATCATATTTATACTTTTACTTTCAATATGCCTATATCAATTATTCAAATACCTGTCATCCTGATGCCAAATTGACCAGTGATTATTCATTTCTACTCAAAAATCAATACCAGAGAAAAATTGCTGAAGAACCTTGGACCAACAATATTTGAGACCAATTTAACTACCTGTGTGTGAAGATTAAACACAGGGCATGAATAGCTCCTTGGCATTTGGAATAGGAAACCATCACAAATTACAGACCCAAGCAAGGGCCATACACTCAAAAGTTCATTAGCAACATTATTAGTCAATTATCATTAGCTTCAGATGCTCCTTCACTGTCATATTTGTCATTTCTGACTAAAATTTGAAGTTTTCTGCCCTGGCCAGGTGGATGAATTGGTTGAAGCATCATCCCGTACACCGAAAGGATTCCCAGTCAGGTCACATGCCTAGGTTTCAGGCTCAGTCCCTGGGCCACATATGGGAGGCAATTGATCAATATTTCTTTCTTCTCTCTCTCTCTCTCTCTCTCTCTCTCTCTCTCTCTCTCTCTCTCCCCAAAATAATAATAATAATAATAATAATAATAATAATAATAATAATAAAAGATAAATACATATCCTTACCTAACTGGTGTGCCTCAGCGGTTGAATGACAACCTATAAACTAGGAGGTAATGATTTGATTCGCTGCTCAGGGCACATGCCCAGGTTTTGGGATCAATCCCCAGTAGGGGGCGTGCAAGGGGCAGCTTATTATTATTCTCATCATTAATGTTTCTAACTCTCTCTCCCTCTCCCTTTCTCTCTAAAATCAATAAAAACATCTTAAAATGATTAAAATGTAAGTATTAAAAATATATCCTGAGAGATCAACACAGAGGGGTGCCTGCTCCAAGCCTCCATGGTATGCCTCGGGGCAGGCCCCCAGCAGATAGACACACACACAAGACGACTGCTCCGAGCTTCAGATGCAGGTGGGGGCAGGCTCCCAGTGGTCACACACACACACACACACACACACACACACACACACACACAGTGCCTGCCAATCTGGGGCCATCAGTAGGACATCCACTGAGGGGTTCCAGACTGTGAGGAGGCAGGCTGGGATGAGGGACCCCCACCCTCTCTAGGCTATACTCTAGGCTATACTAATAATAGCCTAGGTGGCATCATGCCTTCATGCATCATACCCTAATGTTATCACAAGATGACCACCACAAGATGGCTGTCACAAGATGGCCATCACAAGATGGACGTGTGCACAGCAGAGGTGGCACCCAGCGGCTGTTCTGTTCTGCATGGTGAGGCCGGGGGCCCCATGGCTCGGCACAGAGTGGAGGAAGCGGGTCCTGAGTCTTGCTGAGGAGGTGGGTCGAGGCAGGGGAGAGCAGTTGGGGGGGGGGATCAGGCCAGCAGGGGAGGGCAGTTGGGGGGTATCAGGCTGGCAGGGGAGCAGTTAGGCATTAATCAGGCCAGCAGGGGAGCAATTAGGGGACAATCAGGCTGGCAGGCAGGCAAGCAGTTATAAGCCAACAGCCTATCTTTTCAAAATTGGACATGTTTTTAAAAGACAGTAAAAATACCGGAATCCATTTATTAATAGTAATTATACTGGGGTTGTACAATTGGTAATTAAGGTGATTTTTTATTTCTAAATTTTTCCACATGAAAATTTATAGTTTATTATAAAAAATAAGTTTTTCCTGCCCTAACCAATTTGGCTCAGTGGCCTGCGGACTCAAGGGTCCTAGGTTTGATTCCAGTCAAGGTCATGTACCTTGGTTGTGGGAACATCCCCAATAGGGAGTGTGCAGGAGGCAACTGATCAATGTTTCTCTCTCATTGATGTTTCTAACTCTCTATCCTTCTCCCTTCCTCTCTGCAAAAAATCAATAAAATGTATTAAAAAATAAAAATAAGTTTTTCTATTGTTATTTTTATTATTAATCTCAAAGGAAGAAGGAAAATGATATATAAATTGTCATTTATAAACTGAAGATGCTAGTCTAAGCTAAGACCCCTCTTAGCATTAAAATCCCAGATTTCTATATCAAAAGGATATAGCAAAATTGAGTCCAAGAAAGTGTGGCTATTCTCCCAAATGTTATGACAAATATGTAGCAAACATCGGATTAATAGAGTTATTTGAAATTTAATCTAGGTTACAAAACCTTTCTCCATGTTCCCAGCTTACAGTCTTTCTAATGTACTCTCTTATTCATGAGCACAAAGAAAATTTTGAAATGATATGACTTTTGGGGCACAGACAGCAATATTTAATATAATATAATATGTTCATATGTTATCATATATGCATATGTATCAGAGAAGAGACAGGAGAGATTTAAAAAGATGATCATGCATCATATGGTCAGAGGAGGTTATAAAGCAATTATTGTTTGAGCTAGAAGTCTCACATAAGCTTTTCAATATGTTAAAAGGTTGGAATTAATCAAAAGCAGTTTTCATTTTTCACATAAATGGTTTCAGTTTATATTCTGGTGAGCCATACTAGTAATTAATTTTTCTTCCTTATTGGAAATATTTTCATAAAATTGATCTTAATGATCTATTTTACAAAATATATAGTTAGAAACACTTCACAACGTTTTCTAAATAGCTCAAAGATAAGATTCCAGTAACATTAACAATAAAATATTATCTGTGAAAAGAAGAAAAAAGGAAACTAAAAAGAGTTTGCATCTTACATGTGCCTTTGTGTAAATTTCTTGAAAACAAGATTTGAACTAGAGAATTTAAGTTTTCAGAGGTAGAATGAGTCGAGTTTGAGAATTTTATTTCTTATAGCCCAGTCTTATATTTATGGTTCTCCAGGTTGTTAGATTAAGACAAACCCTCCTATTTACAATCACATTGCTAAGTGATAGTCCATTTGCCTGATTGCTTTGTCTTAAAATGTCCCTGGGTGGATTTTGATGAGCCTAAGTGTAACCAAGAAAGACTGTCCTCTGAAAAAAAATTAGAATGGCTGTTTGCATTAGTCCACATATCTGCTCATCTTCCCATTGGTATTTTAGTATCTACTCCACAAATAATACCCATAGGAGGTAGATCAGGAATAATGGAAAAGTTAGGATATGGGCCAATGCACAGATGTTATGAAACAGAAGATAATCATATTCCAAATGGGTACACTTTAAAATAATATTTGAAAATTTCAATTTATCCAACCACTTAATTATTCATTTGTTTATTTCTTCAACAAATACATTTTGGAAAGTGACATAGTGCTTACTAAGTGCCAAACAAATCCCCGCATACTTTAAAAGATCACAATCCAATCTGGAATCACTAAATTACCCCGATGAGGGTTTGAGGTTCCACTTCACTTCTGTTGGGGGCAGGCAGGGTTGAGGGGGAGGTTGGATTCTGATTCTAGTATTTTCTAGTCATTAGCAAGCAATTCCACAGTAAGTTGATGGAACCATTCAACGACCATCACATGGATTTCTCCTACTTCCATGTCTAATGTCTGGGCCAAATCTCCTGATATTCATCCCACCCAAGTGTGGCTGAATTTACCTTGGGATTCCATTGGGCAGAAAGGCTTACTCTTAATAGGAACAAGAATGTATCTTTTTCTCCAGTCTCCTTCTCCTCACTTTCTTCTTTCTTCTCCTCCCATTAAGCTCAAGTCCCTGAAAGCCTCAGGCCTAGGAACAGCTTTTTTTGAAAAGGATCTTCCAGAAAAGCTTGATTAAAATGGAAAAATCTTAATGAGATAGAATCTGTCATTTAATCTAATAAAAGAGTAATATTGAAATTGACCGTTTCTATGGGATGCCTAAGCCACGCCCACCAGCCAATCAGAGCGGCTGTATGCAAATTAACACAGCCAAAATGGAAGCTGGGAGTCACAGAGCTAGAGTAAACAGCAGGCTTCCCTTGCACCAGGAGTGAACTGTCTGCTGGCCGGCTGGGCCTCTCTGTGCTCCAGGCAATTTATTTGCAACATTGTTTTAATTATAGAAGCCTCAGAGCTGAAGTAAACAGCAGGCTACCGTTGCACCAGCAATGGAGGAAACTCTGCCTAGGCCCACTGGGTGCGTTTACTAAGGCAACATTCTTTCAATTATAGAAGCCACGGAACTGAAGCAGAACAGGAGGCTTTGTTACCTGCCTAGGCCTCGGCTTAAAGGAACAGTGTATCAATTGTAGAAGATAAATAAACCTCAGAAACATGATTCCAGCCAGCCTTGCTGTGACATTGGGTCAATGGGAGCTGTGGGCAGCCTGAAAGCCTGAAAACAGCCATCAAGCCCGCACCTAGGCTGGCCACAACCCAATGGGGTGAAGGACCCCACTGCAAACAGCCATCAGCCCCTCACCCAGGCTGGCCAGGTACCCCAGTAGGGCCCCAAAACTTGAAGGGACTGTGAGCAGCCTGAAAACCCCCCTCAGCTCCTCACCCAGGCTGCCCAGGCAACCCAGTAGGGACCCAAAACCTGAATGGGATGTGGGCAGCCTGAAAATGGCCCTCAGCCCATCACCCAGGCTGGCCACACCCCAAAGCATTGAGGAACCCCACTAAGGGGCTTGGCCAGCCTACAAACAGCCATCAGCTCCTCACCCAGGCTGACCAGGCATGCCAGCAGGTGGACATCCCCAGAGGGGTCCCAGACTGTGAGAGGGCACAAGCCGGGCTGAGAGACCTCCCGAGTGCACAAAGTTTTGTGCACCAGGCCCCTAGTCCTATATAATAAAAGGCTAATATGCAAATTATCCCCTTGACCAGGAGCTTGGTGGCCAACCAACTTCCCTCAGCCCCTCCCCCAGCCAGCCTGGCCATATCGACATAGGCCGACAAGACCCCACCTATGCAGAAATTCATGCACTGAGCCTCTAGTTTATTCATATATTTTCAGGATAAATTGTAGAAGACACATTTATGGTCTGTAGTTTTCTGGGGACTAGCAACAGCACCTAGGGATGGGATTTACAAGAGGAGAGATTCTGATTCAGTACAAGGCTTTCTGAACATTGGAGTGCCCTGAATTATGAAATGATCTGCCTGACTTCTGTTTTCCTCACTGCCAGATAATCTGGTTGGATATTGTTCAAGAAAGTCCTTTACTAAGTTAGTCATATTCATTCTAAGAGGTCCTGTCCAACTTCAAGATCCCATGCTTTTTGTAGCTTGTCTTCTGGACAGGAAAGCTGGCGTATTCTTCTGAATTTGACCTTGGTTTAGCATCTCTGGATCCTGACATAGAAATACTCAGGGCTAAGGATTGTGCATTCACATAGATGCACTGTGAATGAAGACTCTTGCTCTAGCTTTGTGATCTTGGACAAGACACCCAAGGTTCCTGAGCTTCCATTCCTCACTCCTATAGAAGAAGATTGGGGCAGGGCCGTACACACTTCTCTAAAGCTCTCAGAGCCACATGGTTTGAAATTCAGAATTTTCCAGTTATATGGCTCAAAGTACTATCTGTGCACATCATGTTTCATACATAAGGGATGGCAGAATTACACCTCTTGAAAGTTCTTGTGACATTTACGTTAATTAAACTCTGAAAAATACCATAGTAGCTGTTCTGTTAGTGGCCATTCATGTACCTTTCTGATTTTCACCATTGTGGTCTTTAGATGAACACATGTGATGAGACTTAGTTTGAAACCACAGTTTGTTGTACAGCATATGCTAAATATAATCTAATTTCCTGATTTGGGTATAAGTGTACTAGGGGACCAGTGCACAAAATTTGTGCATTGGGGGAGGGGGTTCTTCAGCCCAGCATGCACCCTCTCACATATTGGGAGCCCTCAGGGAGTGTGGGGTGTCCTACTGACAGTTTAGGCCCCGCTCCCTGATCCCCTGGGGAGCAGGCCTAAGCTGCAGTTTGGCCTCCCTTTGTGGGAGGTGACCAGGCTAATCAGGGGAAATCACCAGCCCCATCACCCTGCTGCTGCAGCCACTGCCAGTCACTGCAGCCACCAAGGTGTTTTCATCAACACGGACTCCAGTCCTGTCACCATGAAAAAATGACAACTTTCTTTAGGCATTTTCAAGATGTGTCTTTCAGAGAATATGAGATTTGTTTGTTTGTTTGTTTCTTATCTTCACCTGAGGATATGTTTCCATTGATTTTGAGAGAATGTGGAAGAGAAGGGAAAAACAGAGAGAAACATCAAAGTGAGAGGAACACTTTGATTGGTTGCCTCCTGCATATGTCCTGACCTGGGCCCTAGCCAGGGAGGAGCCTGCAACCTAGATACATGCCCTTGGTCAGAATTGAACCCAGATCCTGCAGTCAGCAGGCTGAGGCATTATGGACTGAGCCAAACAGGCTAGGACAGGATATGACACTTCTTAGACCCACTACAGCCTCTGGCCAAGGCTATAGGCCTGGGCAGAGGACCCCCAGACCCCTGCATTCCCAGCTCCACCCATGCCCAGACTCCTGTGATCACAGGCTCAGTCCCTGTCCCTGAAATACCAGCTACACCCCTGCCCAGGCTTGTAACCTCTTGGCCCAGGATGCAGGCCTGGTCAGGGGACCCCCAGTCCCATGAAATCTCTGGCTCTGCCCCTGCCCAGGCCTGCAGTCTCTGCCTGAGGCTGCGGACCTGGGCAGAAGACCCCAAAGCCCCTCCAATCCCCAGCTCCACAGAGTCCAGGACTCTGCCATCAATGGTCCTACCCTTGCCCCTCTACAGCCTCTGGCCAAGGCTGCAGGTCTGGGCAGGGGACCCCGAAACCCATGCTTTATTGCTCCATTGGTGCCCAGACTCCAGCGATAGGCTCCATCCCTGCCCCTCGTATTGCTGGCTCTGCAGACACCAGGCCCCTGCAATCTCCGACCTGGCCCTGCTAGGTCTGAGGCCTCTGGCCCAGCCTTATGCCTGGGTAGGGCATACTCTTACCCCTCCGATCACTATCTCTGCCCCTGCCCCCTCTGATCACCAGCTCCACCCTTGCCCATGCCTGAGGCCTCTGGTGAGTGCTTCTGGCCTGGGCAGGGGACCCCCAACCCCCTCTGATCACCTGTTCTGCCCCTCAGGCCCCCCACCTCCACAGCCTCCCCCGCCACCTGCCTGGATAACAGGCCTGACCACTTCAGTGGCAGGGCTTAGCCGGACTGGGTGCTGCCATCTTGTGGCTATGAGGGCGGCCATCTTTGTGATGGAGTGATGCCTAATTTGCATATTACTCTTTTATTAGATAGGATAACATGAATGATGTGCAATGGTCTCTCTCAGGGCATCTAGGGCCCAGTTGCCAATTCACAGCCACCCCTTTTTTCATAGAATTGCCTCTGACCAAACAGGAACCACATTGACTATGAAGCTATCCTTACCTCTACCCCTAAGGCTAACCAATAGCCAATAACTAATTTATGGGATACAAAATCTGGTCCTGTTACATCAAATTGAGGTAGTCTCTGTGGTTACATTCATGCTCCAGGTTTCCCCATGGGATCAGGCTGAGGACATGAACCCATGTTCTTGCTTAATGCCTTTTTCTGACTCCTGCTTTCCTCACTGCCTTACATCATTCACCTGAGAATATTCCCTCAATAAATCATGTGCACCAAGCCCCTATCTTAAGCCCTACCTCTAATGAACCCAACCTAATAAAATATTTGATGCGATTTTTTTATGTTCAATTCATGCACACATTTATTTAATTGTGATGATCGTTAAGCACTCACCTGTTCCACTATTATAGCCAAGTGTAATAGAAAAGATCCTGGTCTCTGAGATCTGTCCAGATCTGTTAGTCCAGTTATCCAAACTTTATGAGCCTCACTGTCCCCATTAAGGATAATGGTATGTACATTGCAGGGGTGTTAGAAGTGGATATGAAGTGCCTAGAGTAATTGACAGAGCACACACATAATAAACAAAGGCTCATGCCCCACAGGGGTCACTGCTGACCTTTGAACTCTATACACATTTGTTAATCATAAAATTATTTTGTCAATCATCAAATTCTTTCCTGCCTACTGATAGATTGTGAACCTAAAGTTTAAAGAGGTCAGAAAAACAAGATCATTCCTTGTAGTGCTTCCTTCTTGCTACCTTGCCTTCTCTGATTGCAATGGAAATACCTTCTCAATCTTGTGCTTAGAGCCATTTTCCATGGGCTTGCTCCTCTCTGTCTATAAATGTGCTAGAGAATATAGGACTACTCATGACTTTCCACACTCAGCTGAAAGCCAAACCCTTGCCACATACCTGAGGAACTCTGTTCATTGTAATAGAAGGTTGAAACAGACAGTCACATAACCCCAAAAGGAACACAGAAGTAGCTATGTTTATCTGAGCTTTGCTCTGCTGGATCTTAGAATCTCAGTTGGGCCTGGCAGCCCTGGCTTAGTGGTTGAGCATTGACCTATGAACCAGGGGGTCACAGTTAGATTCCTAGTCAGGGCACACAGCTCGATTCCCAGTGTGAGGCATGCAGGGGGCAGCCAATCAATAATTCTCTCTCATCATTGATGTTTCTACCTCTCTCTCCCTCTCCCTTCCTCTCTGAAATCAATACAAATATATTTTTAAAAAGAATCTCAGCTGATTCTCTTAACAGAATGAACCATATTCATGTGGCTTTATGTCAACCCTGTTTCAGGAGACTCCCTTTCCTTCTCATCCTTCTTGATGAAAAAGAAATTGTTAAGAATAATTTCTCCATGGAAATTACAGGAATTCAAAACAGTAACAACAATAAACGAGAGTTGCAATCACTTCTATTTATTGATCATCTTTATTCTCATAGCACTCCTGGAAATATATCACTAGTCTCATTAGGTTGATCAATGAATTAAAGCCTAGAGCTTTGATAATTTTATCAAGTTATACACTAGTAAGCAGAGCAATTGCTGTTTGGATCCAGACCTGTCTGACTAATATGTCTCACTGTCTTTATACACTGACCATACAGATTTTCAAGATAGTGATTAAATCCTCAAAGTGAGGCATTTAATACCTTTTATATGGTTAGTTTGAATCAGAATGTAGGATGTAAAAGATATAATAAACCATTCAAGTTATGTTCATAATTAGTTTCAGATTTTATGATGCATCGACAATGTGTAAATTAGAATAAATAAATCCAATTAACTGGGTTTAATGTTATTTGAATCAAATATCTCACCAGAGATAGATTATGGTTAGATCAATAGATAGATGATGCCATTCAGAAATCAACTGCCTAGTCCTAGATTTTGCCAGCCATGCAACAACTGTACTAATCAACTCTCCAACTGACTAAAACCAACATATTTGTATAAAATGAAGATGAGAATGTTTGTATAGAATAGAAAATCTGGATTTAGAGTACAATATAATAAAAACGTTCCTTTTGTGGAGTTGAAGAGGTCAGGTTTTCAGAAACTTGACAGTGAAACAATATTTATGGCTTTGCCCAACTGAGGAATTGGCTGAAATGTAAAAAGATGCCTACCTGTGTTGAGAGGTTTGATTCCTGACTGTTGTGTCATCTGCCTCCTTTAATTTTCATTTTTGGTGAAAAGAAAAAATAGAAACTTTCAAAATCCAAATCCCTCAGCTCTAACATCAAAATAATATCCATGAAGTCATCTTTTAGCATGTCAGAATGAGTGAAAACTAGGGCGGGGGCATGTCTGCTGCCATGACATTTATTTCATTACAATTTAACTAGATGGAAGTTTGAATGCATGGGAAGCTTCAAGAGCCGGGGAAAAAAAAAACAACAACAACAACAACAAAAAACAACAGAAAAAATAGCAAAGAGATTTCTAATCAGTTTTTAAGAGGAAATAGTATCTTCTAAAATGTAAAAAGACAGTGTTAAATGTGCACTATATCCATCTATGGCATTATAAATATTATATGCATTTTACTCAGTCTGAAACAAATATATAAGCCTTTCCCCTTTAGCTATTTTGTATATTTTGTGACTTCCTTTATTCTTAATTTTTATTCTTTTACCTTGCACTTATGGACTTCATATTAAACATTTCTTCCTTCCATATATCATTACTTGGCTTCTTTCTTTATTTCTGCCTCTGAGGGTTTTAAGGGCTTAGACCACTATCTCTGCAATTTACAAGATGCTGGATAAATACCTGTTTGATTGTTTTATTGTTGACCAGTTTAATCCACTCCCCTGTCACTGCGCTTCCATCCCTCCAGTATTTTCTTTGGGAAAGAAGAGACAGATAATTAAATCAAGTCCAGCAGTCAAGTCAAGGAGAAAGACTTAGGGGAGTCAGAGGGCACTCATGTCTTTGGCATTGCTGGATAGAAAAGAACAATGCGATGATTCAACTTGGGAAAGTTTATCTGAAAGGGTTAAATAAAGAGAGAACACTTCTTCCTTAAAAATAATTAATAGCTCATGTACAGTAAAGCTTAACAATATTCATTAAATACTATGGGAAAAAATTTTATAACTCAATGAAATAAATTTTCTCAGTAGTATAGTTCAGAAATGTTACTCTTTTCCAAAATTGTTGGGATCTAGACTTGCCAATGGGCAAAAATTAGACCTAATTTGACTCTCTTATCTTCTTTCCTCTCTATGATTTAGAAGAAAGGTTGTAAACTCAGTTGTAACATCAAGAAATTAATGCTGAACAATTAAATGCTGCACTAAACAACTGCTCAAAAAATAAAGTTTATGTCAGACTTCTAGAAACTCTGCCTTTTATATACTTTAGGCATAGTTGGTTTTATAAGAAAATACTGCAAGTTGAATATTACAAAAAGGAAGTTTGGCATTAAGATAAAAATTAAGTTTTACAACAAAGATTTTAGGACAGTTATACATATAGTGTCCCTGTAATATGTTAGCAACATTAAAGGACAATTTCAAGAAAAATGTTTAAAAATGTTTACTGATGCTAGCATATTTTAGGGCTTTCTCATAAACATCTTCATTCTGTCCTAATATAGTCCGTTTTACACAGCAGAACACTAAAACTCAGGGAAGTGTCATGCCCAAAAAACTATAGGTCATATACTAGACCTGATTTACTCTGGCTGAAAGGAGCAACTGGGCATATTGCTCCTAAACTTCCAGTCTGTAGCTTAAAATCAGTCATGGTGAATTTGAGAACACACATGGAAACTGGCACACTCTGCACCTCAAGGCCTGTTTCTGCTCTAGAGCTGGTTTTTCAACATTTACCAGCACACCACTGGATAGAGGTCATAGCTGATAGACTTGGCATTTGAAGATAATGTTTCTGATTTTAATCCTGAACTTTTACATAGTCTGTCATCTACTCAAGTACATCTTTCTTGACTTAAAATCAAGTGGAGTGTGCCTTTTTAAATAAAATAAAAGCATAATTATTAAATGGCATTAAAATAACTTGGTCAAGAATATATATATATATATATATATATATATATATATATATATATACACACACACACTCAGTGAGTATAAATTAAACCCTATAAATGTATAGCATCTATAATTATGTCCAATTTAAAGATATTAACCTTAAAATATCTGTATTGGAAAAGCTTAGAATATATATATATATATATATATATATACACATATATATATGTATATATATATATATACATATATATCTTTAGATAAAACTATTTAAAAGAGAAGTGTATAAGTCAAAGAGTGGAATGTAGAAAATAAGAAAGGTTAAAGGAATATATGGTTCCCAGAAAACCAGATGGCAGTGAAAAAATAAAGATGAGTGCAAAAGGACAGTAAGAAAGTACCTATTTACACAAAATGATTAGAAAAAGGCAAAGAAAAATATGTCATAAAAGTATTGAAAACCTTGCAGGGATTTTTCATTTCAAACTAAGACATAAACCAATACCCTAGAATCCCTAGCCTACAACATAAATAGGCCTGCAGAGATTTGGAATTCGCTAACTTGTCAGTGTCAGTCCTAGAGCACCCATGACATTTGAGGTGAATCTGTCCACTAGCAGCAACTGCCTCTTCCTTTCACTAACAAATAAGGGACTATCTCGAAAGATCAGTACGTGTGTCAGGAAGGATTCAGAAGTAATTTTGCCTTGTGTTTCTCTCTTTAATTAATTACATTCACATGAGCAAAAATGAGCTCAACTTAAAAAAATTTGGAGGACACAGCAATAACCATTCCTGTCTCCAGGAGTTGGTATAAAGTCTGCCTATAAAAATATCCCAGTGGAAAATAGACTCAGAATCCATCACATCTAGGTACTAAGGTATAAATATGAAATCCTAGTAAGCAGCCCTGGAGCATTTGATTCCTAGTCAGGGCACTTACAGGAGGCAACAGCTCCATGTTTCTCTCTCACATCATTCTCTCTCTCTCTCTCTCTCTCTCTCTCTCTCTCTCTCTCTCTCTCTCTCTCTCCCCTTGACCCTCTCTCTTCCTTTCTCTCTCTAAAATGATTTTTTTGGGTGAGGAATAAAAAGAAAAAGAAAAAACAATACTGATAAACAGCCAAAAGTGACAAAAGGTCATGTCAGTAACTGTTACATATTCAGTCCTTCTCATTTGGGTTCTGCTATGTTTGTGCACTTAAAATTGCAGAGGTTCTAATTGCAAACCCAGGATAACCCTCGGAGAGGGAATTTTAAGAAAAGGCCCATAATGAATTCCTAGTAGATATGACTCAATATGATTTATGATCTTGAAATCAATAGTAAACCAAAAGTTGAACTTGTGTGTGTGCGTGCATCTCAACTCCTTTGCTAAAGGGCACTGAACAAATGTACCATATGCCAAATAAATATGTCTAGAGCAAAATTTTGAGGCCAAGTCTCTGGGAAAATAACCAGGAAGGAAGCTTTGGATTGACTACAACAGACTTTTTCCCCTTCAAGTAAAAAGCTGAGAACATGAAGAGTAAGATCAAAGCGTAAACATTGGGAAACACAGCCTCTCTCCCAGCTTCTTGGCACCTTCCCCTTGCTATCTCATCAGGCACAAACTAATCCAGCCAACAGTATCAAGACCAAAGCCAACTACTGGCTCTACAGCACATGGGGCAAAAGGATGCTAAAAATGAATGAGTGGTTATTATCAATGAGCTCCTAAGAGAAACAACAGTCAGCGTGCCAAATATCAATGCTCCTTCAAAACACTCACTTACTATGCTTTTAATTCCTTTTGCTTGGCCCTAAAAATAATTGCCAACAAGTATTTTAGCATCAATGTAGACTTTGCCGGGGTGAAGATGGAGGGTGGTCAGTTTATAAAGACCCCTGGGAGATGCCTAGATGAGAAGCTATCAGAAGTACAGCTAGAACCACCCAGCTGACCTCAGGAGAAAACAAGAAGCTTCTGAAAAATAACCAGCTGACCTCTAGTTACACTTTTCAAAGCAAGTGTGGGCCTCATACCTACTTGTCAAGCATCATAAAAGATCCAAGAAAGTCAAAATCTGAGTCATTGTCTGCTGAAATCCCAAATAAAATAGTGTGTTCTCCAAACAGCGGAGTCCTGCTAAGTTTATCCTTTGGGAGGCCTGAGAGGAAGGTAATTGGCAGCTCATCCTCCAAACCCTAACCTCAGCACACACTTCAGAAGTGTATTTTCTATGAGTGTTCATCCATTTACCTGAAAGCAATTAGATGTGACTCAAATGAAACATAGTTTAAGACCCAAGGAAAATATTCTAAAACACATCTCCTCCCACCCTTTTTCTCATGCCAAGAACTAACTGATACAGGAATAAGAAAATATGAAAAGGTCCTATTTTTGAGGAAAACTGCATTATCTGAAGCAAGACTACAAATCACAAAGAAACACAGCACCAGCAGGTGGAGCTGGTTAGAGAACTACAAGTGTTTACAGTCTCAAAAGATCCAAATGTTAATAAATTGTAAGGGGGAGGGGAAGGGTGATCAGATCACTCCACGGAAATCACTCAGGGTGTTTCTTCCACCCTTTGAATCCTGTGGGAACAGTCCCCTTGTCTTAACGGACGTTCGGCTGTGAGCTCTTAACCATCTATAAGGATTTGGGTTTTAGAATGAAATGTGAGCACAGTATTGGACCAAGGACAGGCAGAAGTTGATAGACATTTTCAGACTTTTTAAAAAATATATATTTTATTGATTTTTTACAGAGAGGAAGGGAGAGGAATAGAGAGTTAGAAACATCAATGAGAGAGAAACATTGATCAGCTGCCTCCTGCACACCTCCTACTGGGGATGTGCCACAACCCAGGTACATGCCCTTGACCAGAATCGTACCTGGGACCCTTGAGTCCACAGGCCGATGCTCTTATCCACTGAGCCAAACCAGTCAGGGCACTTTCAGACTTTTGAAACAGATAAGAAAGAGCAGGGCAGAATACTCTAGGTCATATCATGATGAGGCCAATGGTGCCTGCCTGATGCCTTTTTCTCTTTTTGGAGTGTGTTTGTAGAAAAATCCTTTGGAATGTGAGTAAAAGTCTAGGAAAATGAGGTTCATTAAGAGAAGGGTGAATTTAAATTCAGAGGTAGAAAATTGGAGGTCAGAAGTATCAAAAGAAAAAAATGGACTGGTGCAGAATAAATTTTTATAATCATTTTCTAATTACTGTAACAGTAAGATAGACTTTACAAAATTTAGAAGTTGCAGTAAAATCCATTTTCCATTCTCTTGCAAACAGGACCCCAACTTTCCCCTCCAGAGCCCTCCTCCACCACTCTCATCCACAGAGTTCAGTGAGAGGACACACATCCAGGGGGCACAGCGAGGAGTTCAGAGGTGAATGGGTGTTTGATGAAACCTTTGGGGAAAGGGAGTCTTTTCTGTTGAACTTAACTGAGCAGATGCTGGGCTGAGGTTGCTGTCAGCCTTATGGCCATCACAAGAACAAATCCAACATAGAGGATACAATGCCAGGAGATGAAGAGAGGTCATAAGATGGTGGCTGATTTAGACGACTGCGTCTCAGTCACATGACACCAGTTAGGACAGGACAATAATATTTTTGAAGAGGAATTGATCGCATTCCATTTCTCTCTCCACTGGATTTCCCCCTCTCCTCCCCCCACCCCACCCCCCCGCCCCCGTGACTTTCCTTTCCTTTACTGACATATCCCTCTTCACATGGCTTGGCTGTTTCTTGGCAAGCCCACAAACTCTTACTTCACCTGTGATGAAGGAAGTCTTTACTGTGCTTCAAGCACATTCCTATGAGCCTGCTGTTTGTCCCTGTGCCTGGAGAGAATGAAAGGTTGTAAACAGTGCATTTTCCTGCCTCCAGAAGAAGAAAACAGAGCAGCCCCTTCTAGGAAACGAACGAGAATCAGCAGAAAAGCGGCCTGATGGTTCGCCACTCTTTGTGGTCTGTGACTCAACTGAAGCATCTGAACTTCACTTAAATGGACTCTGTGGGTTAACACGGCTCCTGAAAACCACATATAGATCTGGGGTTCAGCCAATTGGCCAATGCCAAACCAGCCTACAACCACCCGATGCAGAACTGACAAGTCAAAGACATGTTTGAACCAACTTGTCTATTTACCTTAAGAAACCTTAAGCCTTTGTAACTCACACCCTTGCCTTGGATAGGGAGACTGTGCATTTACAAGACAATTCACCATTCTCTTTTACATATTCCCTGACAGTCTGAAGGCCCATTCCACAGAGCCTCACTCCTGTACGTTGACTGAATTTTCCCTGCTTTGTCCAGCAGTAAACTTAGCTTAGCACAATCAGTCTTTATTTTGCTTTTATCTCCTTTTTGGTTGTTGTCCAAAGGGTTCTCAGTTACCAAAACTATTTCAGTTCAGGCTAACCTAGTAGGCCAAGTCAGAGCTTCAGTACAGATGTTCAGCTTAGCAACTTAGAATACATACTGGTCAGGTCACTCGAGCTGAGCAGGGTGTGCATGCAGCCTTGGAAAGCAGAATGAAGCATTTTTTGATCAGTGGCTAAAATTTTTTGCAACCTGGAGAGTATATTGCCAAACAAAATAATCCAATTAGAGAAAGACAAGTCTCACATGATCTCATTTGTGAGACTCACATGTGAGTCTCACATGTGATCTCATGATCACATATGGAACCTAATGAACAAAATAAACTGACCACAAAATATGTCCAGAGGCATGGACACAGAATACAGACTGAAAAAGCTCAAAGGAAGGGGTCAGAGAACTTATATGTATATATGCATAATCCATGGACATAGATTATAGTGAGGTGAAGGTCTAAGGTGGGGATAGAACTGGGTTGAGGGAAACAGTGAGGGGGAGGGGTGATGGAAGACATCTGTAATACTCTCAACAATAAAGACTGAAAAGTATTTGCAGTAGTCACAGTTCAAATGTGGCTGAAGTTTGCAGCAACCTCCCTGGCCCAGTCCTTCTATTTACTTTGTTGTGAGAACTCTTATTCATTTTAGCAAGTTAGAACTGAATGGTTGCAACAATAAGGTAGCAAACAACACTCATTCTGACATTCCTTCACATTTAAAGAGAAACTCCTTTAGAAATAGTGGAGGGGCCATCTTAATTTTTTTAAAAATTAAACTATTATGATTATAAGCTATCAAAATGTGTCATACTGTTCACAGATCTGTTTGGATAATACTTTCGTACATATTTGTGAAGACAGAGTCAACATTTTACCAGGGAACTGTTATTTTAATATACTTTTTCTCTATGTACATATAATTTATAAGGAATGACAAAAGCATACTATTGTAGACACCTGAGTCATAGGTGTAATGTCTCAATTTTAAAAGTGGCAAGTTTAAAAAGCAAAATTACAGCTATACCAGCCTTCCCTTGGCTGTATAGACCTGAATTACTAGTGTTTCCAATGCAGCAGTTATTATAGGACTATGAGATCATGAAGCACTGAGCATTCCCAGTGGGTCTATGGAAAAATGATAATTAATATAATCTCATAAAATTATTATTACTATTATTACTAACCATACTAATGAGTGATATGAAACACATTTACAGTATAGTTTTAGCATTTAATTTATTTTCTATTATGTAATTCCCATACCAACTTTAAGCTCTAAATGTTTGATGTTGTTGTTATTTTTTATATGACAGATTCGATTGATAAGAAAAACAAAAAGCTTCTTAATTAATAATTATACAATCTATTAATCACTTCAACAGCCTCTTTTTCTCTTTATCAACCAATTTCTAATCTTTAAGTTATGAAAATATTTGGGAGGTCATCTTTTCCCTTTTTCTTATGGAAAAAAAAATCAGTGTCGGAAATAACATTCTTCTTTCCAATATTGTAATCTATATAAAATGGCTAAAGAGATACACATTCTTTTTATAGTAAGTCTTTGAAGTTCAGGATGTATTTCAGATCCACAGCACATTGTGACTCACGCTAGCCGCCCTCCAAGTGTTCAATAGCCACCTGTGGCCAGTGGGTCCCATTTCAGACAGCATGACTCTAGATGATTAATTGTGATAAGTCATAGGCTGGCCAGGACTATTTTAGAGCTAATTGAGGCATTTGTGCTACCACCACAGGCCACAGGTACACGTGGACCTACTGAACGAGCTGGTGATACACCTTAAATCTCATTTTTCATCAACTAGTTGTTATGTAGAAATTAAATAGAGAAAAACAAAATTAGAGAAATTAAGGTATTTATATAGATCACACTTAGGCTGAAGTTCTTTACCTGGCCCAAGCTGGAGAACCTTGCCTGGGATACTTTTCTTGATATTAGTTCTCAAATTCCATCTTCCCTCTGTGTTTATGTCTCTTTTGAGAGGTTATTCCATAATCAGTATAGCCCCAGCCCCCAAAACATAGCTGGCAACCTTTTGATAGATAGATGCCTGTGTTTGTTACACTAATCTGAACTACTTAGAATCTCTAAAGAGGAGTAGAAGAGGTACAACTTGGTGTCCCTTCAATTAAGATCAAATACATTCCATACACATAATTCTTACCCTACTTACAATTAATTGGCAGGGGCACTGGTATCCAGGAAATTCCTCTGCATCCAATTCTCCATTCCAAGTTGTAAGCTTTGTTCAGTCTCATGGTACAGTCTTATTCAGCGAAAAATAAAACTTACCTCCTAATATGTTGAAATTTACCTACTACTAAAGCATTATTTTACTATCACAACTGTGTACTCAAAATGCTATTTCATGGATGCTGAGAAAATGTTATTAATTATCAAAGTTACATTATTCTATGGATAAAACTAATGGCATGAATATGATCTAATCTAATAAAAGAGTAATATGCAAATTAACCCTCATTTCGTTACACCTAAGCCACACCCACCAGCCAAGCCATGTCCACCAGCCAATCAGAGCAACTATATGCAAATTAACCCATCAAAGATGGCGGTTAATTTGCATACACAGGCAAGCAAAGACTAAAGACAGTGTAGAAGGAAGCCAAGTGATGGAGAAGGGAATGGAGAAGGAGGGAGCCGAGGCGGCAGAGACGGGAGCCGAGGCGGCTTCGCTTCCTTCTCTGCTTTGCTCTGGCTCAGGAAACCCTATTCTTGCAGGAATCTTCCTGCAACAGGCCACTAGTTTTTCAATGATAAGGCAACATGTGATTTTATGCTTTCGTCTGATGGAAGTAAAGCTGTTTCCACATATGAATGTTTGTCACTGGCATGTTCATCTTGGAGTGAGTCATCAATAATGAATTTTTCAGGGTACAGAAGTCACCTAGAGGAGAACTTACAAACAAATAAAAGTCAATCAGTGTGAGCTTAGGCTCTTTAAGCCTCTATTTCCTTAACTGTAAACTTAAAAATAATGCCAACTCATAGGACTACTGTGGGAGGCTAAACTAACAAAGGCATAGATCATTCTTAGCAAGAGATGGGGAACTTGGTAAATGCTTAAGAAGTGGTAGCTATTAGTCTGAACCTGTTAGACCTCTAAAAAACATGGTAAAAGGGTAAGGTAGGATAAATAATGTATCTGTGCTTTCCTAATGCTGGAAACAAAGTGAATCATGCTGATGACTGTTGGTTTTACCAGAATAAATCAAATTTGAACATACTGTCACTCTAAAAAGAGGTGATGATTCTACATCCTGCCCAGTCCTTGGGTAGACATGACTTAGTAGTTCCTATTCTTTGAAACGCCCTCATTTACTACCCAAGGTACCTCTGGTCCTTTTCTGTTTGGAGACATCTTTGCTGGCAGAGGGAGACAGTAACACCCAGTGGTTACAGGAACAGGACGTAGAGTGAATCTCCATGACTGACGCTCCTTCCTGTCACACATTCTCAGATTCACCTTCAAAACTTCATTTGAACTGGAGGCTTCAAACCCCTTCCATCTTTTTATGCTCTTTAGAAACTAAACAGAGTGCAAAGGCTTAGGAACCTAAGGTAAGCATTGGTTGGAGAACTGTATCAATGTGCACATCACACTAATGACCTCACTGCACTGAACAGTTGGGAGGAAAGGTAGGGTAATTACAGGAAGTGTTTAGAGAATAAAGTGAGTTTATTCTTAGTGGGGCTGGAACCTAAGCTAACTGCTCAAGGAGTAGGATCTAGTCTCTATCCCCTTATTTCCATTTCAACAAAGTGCAACCACAACCCATTGATTTATTTGTTTTCTTATCCTATTTAATGAGGAAGGAACATTCTAATTGACTGTCTTGCCCTCAAAGATGGTGGCACCCACAGCCAATAAATAGGAAATATGCTAATTGACTGCCACACCCTCAAAGATGGCAGTGCCCATGGCCACAAGATGGCTGGCAGAGGAGGGCAGTTGTGGATGATCAGGACATCAGGGGAGGGCAGTTAGGGGTGACCAGGCCAGTAGAGGAGAGTAGTTGGGGGCAACCAGGCCAGCAGGGAAGAGCAGTTGTGGGAAACTCTGCCAGTAGGGGAGGGCAGTTGGGGGCAGCCAGGCCAGCAGGGGAGGACAGTTGGGGGTGACCAGACCTGCAGGGGAGGGCAATTGGGTATGACCAGGCCTACAGGAGAATAGTTAGGGGTAAATCAGGCTGGCATGGGAGTTGTTAGGGGGTGATCAGGCTGGCAGGGAGAAGCAGTTAGGGTCAATCAGGCAGGCAGGCAGGTGAGCAGTTGGGAGCCAGCAGTCCCGAATTGTGGGGTCCAGGCTGGGCTGAGGGTGCAGACTGGGCTGAGGGACACTCTCCCCCTCCTCACCCCAGGTGCACCGGGCCTCTATGTATATTATAAGAGCCTACACCTTCTTGAGTACTTCATTAGTTTTCTTAGAAGTCCTTTTTCTTGCATATAATGTAATAGCAATTTGCAAGTCAATCCAATATGAGTTATCCCATTAACCAGATTACTAGGCAGAAGATACTTTTCTAACTCATTGAGTAGCTTGACCTATTCATGTCTATAGCTTCCAATGTAAAGACAATATAGTCTCCCTGACAAGGAAGTCCAAATTATTAAAAAGGATAACTGGAGTAAGACACCCTGATGCTAAATTCTCATTTTGTGTTATAGAAGTTCACATAATTGGCATAAGCTCTTTAAATCTAGTGAGCTTCAGTTTCCTCATCTGTAACTATGAAAACATAAAACATTTCTTTCTCTATGTGCTACATATAATTGTCAGGGGAGACACGGAGAAATTGTTATGCACCCTAGAGCTAAATAACTATAGTTTTATTTTTTCATAAATTTTTTTTTAATTTTATTAAAGCACAATATGACATATGTTTGGGTAGATAAATCAATAGTTTATATACTAGTAAATCATTAATCTCTACTTACTTCAAACGTGGAGGTAAAGGGGCCCATTTAAAAATAATATCCCTTTTTAAAACATTTATTTTTCAAATCACTTTTATGCATTGTCCCAATTTCCTTCACATGGAAATTGCTCAATGGAAGTAGGTAGTGCAAACATTATTATTTTCATTCTTCAGATGTCAAAGCTGAGGCAAAGAAAGCAACTTAATCATATTAACTTAGATTTCCACTAAACAACACTGACAACAACAAAATCAGCCTTGCAAGAAATTTCCACTCCAGCACTCATTTTCTGCTATCATAATTTTTCCAGGGTCATATTCTTAGAGCAATTTTCTAAGTTCATAATTACCTTAGTTGCATGCACAATTTGGGTAGTTAAGTTATTACTTGATTTGCACATGCAAATACTGCAATCATTGTCACATAAAAATAATGTCCTTTAAACATTCGGGCCCAATGGAGGACAAATGGTCAGGAAAATCAAAATTCCTGTGGTTCCCAAAAGGGATAACTATACATTAAGAGCCATGTGCAGATGTTGAGAGAATCAGCTCACTTGAACCCCGAGCAAAGAAGCAGCATGATGGCATTCGAACTTCAATGTCCTTA
This sequence comes from Murina feae, assembly GCA_004026665.1. NCBI lineage: Eukaryota > Metazoa > Chordata > Mammalia > Chiroptera > Vespertilionidae > Murina > Murina feae. The sequence goes on from PVJC01001326.1 coordinate 37,136, forward strand.
TCTCTGGCAACAACAAAATCAGAGATTTCCAGGTACTGATAAGCTATTTGAAACCATAAAGAAACTAGATCTGAACACTTGCATGTAAAATATAATCCCACCATTGGAGGGGTTGAGGATAAATGTTGGGCAAATCTTTAACCCCTGAATCTCCTAATACTAATCTCTAAAATGTGGATAATAATATCAATCTTAAAAGTTGAAAAGAAGGCTAAATAAGATAATTACATAAAAGTACTATGTAAACTCTAAAACCCTCTACAAATAAAGCAGATTATTACTGGGTTTGAAGTATATAGGATGCTATCAAAGATCCCAATAGAGCAGACAGACATGAAGTTTTTTGGCTGAACAAGCTGTCTCTAAGAAAGCTTAGTAATTTTAGCACATTTCCCCCTTGCATTGAAAAGGAGAGTAGCATGAAAGGGTTGTGATCTTCCTTTTATATCCAGAGTTGATGTGGCTTTTGTGTTACTCCTAGATCTAGTTTTTGATCCCATAATTGAGAGTGGATGACAGAGAAGCTGGCAAGAATTTCAAGGAGAGCAAAAATAAATGTCTGTGATGTTAGAATCAAGGCCCTCTAATGAAAACTAGGGGGACAAGACAATTTTCACCCTCCCAATAAATTCATGAGAATTGTGGTCCTACTGAAGTTTTTAAGGAGTGTGAAAATTATTTTACATATGAACTTGAAGATAGTGTCGTAGCTGAAAATATAGCCAGAGAAACGTGTGTATGATATTGTGCAAAGTTGTAGAAAACTAAAGTTACAAGGCATCAGGAAATGGCTTTGTTAGAGTTTGCATCGTTTTCATGGGGATTAAGAGAGATAGCGACAACTTTTGATATGGTCAACCTACAAGAAGGCTAAACAATAAACAGAGGGGCATGTTGACTTCGCAAGACATGTGATTTTAGAATCATGGTTACGCTGCATCCTCCTTTGCTCACAAAACAAACAAATAAACACAAACCACAATGATGAAAATGTGCATCCACTCTTTTCCAAAGACCTCTTTCTAACTTGGAAAGCAGTGGGATTCTACCGAAGAGTGACTTTGGAGACAGCAAGATTATTATCATTTTTATTAATTTTAAATATATCTTTATTGATTTCAGAGAGGAAGAGAGATAGAAACATCAATGATGAGAGGGAATCATTGATTGGCTGCCTCCTGCATGCCCTCTACTGGGGGTCAAGTCTGCAACCTGGACATGTGCCCTTGGTGGGAATCAAACCCTGGACCCTTCAGTCCCCGTGCTGGTGCTCTATCCATGGAGCAAAACCATCTAGGGCAAAATTATTATTATACTCTTGTCCCATTACCAAATGGGCAAAAATGGATCTGGCAAGACATTAATACGTAACCCCTTGAGCTCTTTAGTTTGAAAATATCTAAGACAAGTGGGAGATCACACACAGCTTGGTCATGATTCCCACGATATCACCAAGACTCAGTTTCTTCCTGGCTCTCAGATACCCCTAGATGGCTACATAGGGTGCCAGGATGACAGGCACAGCTCCAGCTGTTCCTCCTGACTCAGGGACAGAGGGGCAGGGCAACTGTGTCTGTTCCACAACTTTCCATAAAAACATGTATTTTATTTAATTGATTTTGATTGGCCCAAATGTAATCACAGAAACCAGGGCATTGGAGGGACTCTGACCCTTCCAGAACACATAAGCTGAATTTTGGAGGAAGGTTGGTATCCCAGAGGAATTTTGCATTTGTTATTTCCCCAAAATCCAGATGCTGGTGGCAGAAACTATAGATACCCAATACCAGAGATTCAGAGATAAACCTATCTAAAGGCATGACAGTGAAGGGGAGGGCTTCTTTGATAACTTTTCTAATATTTAAAGCTCCAAAATTCTTATCTTCACTTTTATCACAAGGAGAATCTGCATTCATCAAATGCTGCCTCTCATGAGGGCCTCCAAACCTTTTCACTTTCACAGGGAAAAATCCTACACCCCCATCCCCGGAATGGAACGAGCAAGCCTTAAAGCCAAAGACATTTAAACTCCTATCCTACACCTTTCCCTAGTGGCTGCATGCCCTTTGAAAGTTACTGACTTCTTTATGCCTTAGGAATCTGTGTAATGAAAAAGCTATAATGACACTTATTCTGAGGGTTGTGGTAAGGACTAGATATATATGAGAAGATAACACAACAGAGAAGGGTATATAACGGATGCTCAAGAAATGATCATGCTTCTCTACATAGTTTGGTTCAGGTCTTGTGATCTATTCCTTGGGGCTTCCTCTCTTGCCCTCATCACCACACTGCACCCAGATGCCAATATTCAAAGTGGCCCACACCTGACTTTCAGGATTTGGAAGAAGTCAGCAGTCCCAATAGAGCTAGAGGCACCACGGCACATCAGTTTGTGAATCACTGGATGAGACAGGGTACCACTGGGCAGAGTCCAAGAAAAGACAGGTTGCCATCATAGACCAAGTCCTCGTCACTTGTGCTGTTGAAAAATTCTCAAAGGTGCCGAAATGCACATGGAGAATTCAGAGAGAAAAAACAAATTCAAGTGTTTTACGAAATCAAAACTGTAAAAAGTTGGCTCACTAAACACTAGCCATTCCTGACTTATCAGCAAATGACCAGCTGCAACAGGTCGGCCTGGAACCTCTTGCTGCTTGACCTCATCAGCAACCATCCCTCAATAGGTCACTGTTGCTTAATTAGACAAGGGAGTTTTCAAATGTAATCTCTTTGCACTCAGCAGGCCCTGGGTCAAACAGAATCTGACTAACCTGCAGCTTGTGTTTACACAGCTTCCAACAGTTCAAAAAGCCAAGGGAAGATCAGAAGCTTATCTTCCAGCCAACAGGGGAGGGAGGGGAGGTGGAATTTGACAGAAGGTTGTAATCATCCGCGTTTGGGGGTGAGGGGAAGGCCTGTTCATCTGTTCTTCGGCGTGTTAGGACAAGATGTTACATTTCTAGAAATGCGATGCAGAACAGCGTGGACAGATGCCATTCTTGTGGTGTAATTAAGAAGGAAAGTAAAGATCTAACATAAGTCTAGCTCTGTTGGCTGAGTGTCTTCTCTGGGGAAGCAAGGGTAGAGGCGAGGCAGGCCAGTGGAGAGGAGGAGCACAGTGGGATGTGCTGGCCAGCGCGTGGCAGCTGCTCATGGTGAATCCTATTCTAGCTCATGGCCATGTGTTCCAGCCTTTTTGGAAAATTACCTCCAAATAACAGATCACGAAAGAGCAACTCCGACAAGCCCTATAATTTAGTCCCAAGAGGAAATTCTTCATTCATCAAGTGTACAGGAGGCTAAATTAGTTCTTTACCCACGTGGGCCCTGGTTGGCAATTTTATGTGAGGGTAAGCCCTACCTTGGGGAGGAGTCCAGCCAGAAAGGATGGCGGTCAAGGCCGGCCTGATGCCCAGCTGGGTCAGACCACATATTGGGCCACAGATTGGGTAGAGTTCCTGGGGAATATCTTTGGGACTCAGTCCCTGTCACTATTTTTTTTCTTTTTCAGATACACATTTTTGGGGGGTTGTGGGAAATGAGTGAATCTGCCTCGTCTCAGCCTGAGGTTGCTGGAGCATTCTTCACCAGGAGGGAGAGGAGACTTGCCAGAAGTACAAGGTGGGATTGAAGCCATATGTAACCTTTAAAGGAATGCTTCTGCTTCATTTTCAGTTATTAAACCATATATAAAATAATTATAAATACACATACATTATATACAGATTTTTTTCTTATTTTTTTGTTTTATTTTTGTTTTTTCCTTTAGTTCTGCGAATCTACTCATAGCTTGGCATCCAGCTCCACCATTTGTGTTCATTAAAAACAAAACAAAACAAAACAAAAACACCTTAGAGGACATTTTAAAAACAGATATGTTTGAGAAGACATCTCTTTTCCTTCAGCCAAATCTTTATTTTTATGGATTTCATTTTTTTTCTTTTAATTGAGAGGTAGTTGACTTCCTCAGCTGTACTGACCATTTCAAGAAGTCTATAAATAAGCCAGAAGTTTTCTTTGTGCCTAATCAACAGCTTGCCTAAAACAAGATACTTTTTTATATTCCCTACATTTTAAGAATGATGTTGCTAAAATTGGGCTACATTCTGAAGTCAAAAACCGTGTTTCTCGTCTTAGAAATCTGACTCACTTCTTCCATCTAGGAATCTGAATAAAATGGCATGCTTCTCCTCTTGCTATCTTTTCAGTAATCTCAAAAATGCCAGCCTCGTTTGTACAGATTTTACGAGCAGCCCCTCTCTCTGTAAATCAAGTCTGCTTTGTGAATTCACTAAACATTATGGGAGGTCATGTTTAGAAAAAAGAGGTTACTAATTTGGGGAAAAAGTGATTCTGCAGAAATAAAACAGATTCTTTCACAAATAGTAATACAACAGTTCAAAAATAAAATTAGAATGAAAGTACTGCATTTTATATATATCACTAAGTTCAAATAAAACTATGCAAATAGAGTTGGTTGACTTGTACAGCTTTGTCACCCTACTTATTTCCTGTTTACTGCCCATAAAGACTGATGCTGGCATTACATCTCTAAATTTAAACTTATGGAATGTAAAAATGGGTCAGATAGTCAAAGCACAGATTTTTCTACTAAAAAAATATTTTCACTAAAGAAATTCTTAAGAGTATACTGAAGAATTGCCTTAAAATGATTGAAATACATTTATATCAATTCTGCATATATATGCTTTTATTCAAGGTGTTCATATCAAATGAGACAAAGACTTACCTCCCTTCTTAATTTCAATTTATTTTCCCTTGGAGAAAGTGGATACGAAGCAGCCTCAGAACTCCCTACAAACCATACATGGTCAGGGTAGAGGAAAAAATAAAGCTGAATTCATTGCTTACTCACCTAGGCTCCCTGAGCTTAGTAAATATTTTACAATTTTCCATTTAAATGGCAACCCGAGATAGAGCTGCCAGTTATGTCTATGGACTAAGCCAATAATTAGAAGGCTTGCACTTCTGCAGTCATTCAAAGTCAAGTACAAATATTAGAGCATAGTCACTGAGTGGTCTTAACTCACATTTGTAGTGACTGTGAATCTCAGGCAGGCAGGCCCAAGGACCCCGTAGAAAAATAGATTCTGTGTATGTAAAATGGGCGGTGAAAGTCAAGAGAGAAACAAAGGCGTCATCTTCCTGTAACATCACACATTTCTCAAGTCGGACATTTGACATTGGACAAAATCTCTACAAATTGTTATTGTTATTTTTTTGGCAAGAGTCTTCCTCAAAGAAAAAGCTCATCGGCATGGGATGAAAAAATGAAAGACATTGAGACATGACATCCTCAAATATTAAGAGAAACTTGTGGATATGGAAGCAAGTCAAAAGTCTGCCTCCGTATAATTTCAATTCAATTTATACTTTCATCCATTTCACAAATAATCCCTGGGGTGTATTTATACCCAGGAACTGTACTACGTGCTGATAATATGCTAGAAAATAAGACAGATAAAGGACCTGGGGTTTTCTTCAAGTGGGATGGAGTGTTTGTGAGGATGTGGGGAATACATGGTAAACAAGAAAATCAATAAGCCAACAAGATCAAATAATATAGTGGAATGCACACAGTGGAGTGACAACCCAGAAAGTGACTTAATGGCTGTTACAGATGGGTGGTCATGGAAGACCTTTGTTGGGAGGTGACCTATGAGCTGAGACTTGAATGACAACGTGTGAGCCATATGAAGAGCTGGGATAAGAGAGTGGGCAGAGGAACTGGCAAGTGCAAAGTCTTAAAGGCAGGAATTAGCTGGGTCTATTCTGGGAATGAAGAGTGTGCTAGTGTGGCTTGTGCCTGGTGAGGAAGGAGAAACGATAACAAGAGATAAACTAGGGCCAAAACACTCACAGCCTCCTCAGCCGAGGAGAGATCTTGGCCTTTGTTTTAAGTATCATGATGAAGCTTTGGGAAAGGGCATGATGTGACTTAGAATCTTGGAAAAATCACTCTCGCTACTGTGACAGAGTATGCTGAAGGGGAACAGGTAGAAGAGAGAAGAGGCTGTCACAGCCATCCATGCAGGTGAACACGGTGCTTGTACAGGGAACATGGCAGTGGAAATATGAGTCAATCCCTGTAGAATATGCTATTCTAGTAACAAGGTAACACATAAGGTGAAGGAGCATTCAAAGGTTTCTGGTTTAAGACTATTTGGTTCTTTTCTAACTAATTTATTCCACCTATTCTACCCATTGACAGAGGAAAAGTTAATAAAATAATATCAATGGTGTCTTCTTCTTAGTGCTTCCCAGTCTATATTTCAACAAAATTTTACATCCTACAATATATTTCAAGGAAGAATAGTAGGTTTCTCTTTGGATAATAAAAGGCTGTGATTTATGAGGCTGTTTAAAATTTTCAAATAAAATCTTGGCAGTCATCACAAGACACAAGCAATCTCATCTTCCAATACCTTCTTTTAAATGACATTGTGTTGAGTGGGAAGAAAACCAAAATGATGCTCACTCTGGCCATAAATTGTGGAACTTGGAAAATGATCTTCACGTAGTGTGATCAGCCCTGAGAACGGAGGACAGGCCATGAGAACCAGCAGTGAGAGAGAAATGCATTGCAGCCTGGGTCTGCGGGTCCCTGAGGCATCTTGATTTCGTAGGTGGGAAGGTGCTCTGGCACCTTTTGAATTTGCTTCATGTTTCCAATATGCAGTTTTGTTCCCTGGCTACATGGCAAACTTTCTAGAACAGTGCTGTCTAGTAGGAATATAATGTGAACCACATATGTACATTTATTTTTTTCTAGCAGACATAGAAAAAAAGTAAAATTCATTTTAATATAATATTATATTTAACCCAGTGTGTCCAAAATGCAATCATTTTGACATGTAATCAATAAGGAAACTTAATGGCTTGGTTTACATTTTTCCATACTAAAACTTTGAAATCTGATGTGTAGTTATCCCAATTGAACTAGTCACATTTCAAGTGTTCACTAGCCACATGTGGCTAATAGTTAGTGTATTAGACATTATAAGTCTAGAATATGTACGGTATATATATATATATATATATATATATATATATATATATATATATTCTGTTAGCAATAATATTCCCCCAAAAAAATAACTGATGTTACATTGTAGAAATGAGGCAGCTAATAACTGACCAAAAGATCTGTAATAATGTAGCATAAAAATGGCAACCTAGACCTTTGAAAAAATACAACCACATTTAATAACTCTAATAACTCATAGTTTCATTTGGACTTTTTTTGTTTTGTTTTGGTTTTTTTTTTTTGCCACTTTGACACTTTTCTTTATTATACTTGGACCCAAAAGGAGGGGACACAGAAACAAAAGGAAAAATTAAAAGCTGATGTTTCTTATTCCATTTCTTTTTAAAGGATGAAGCTGCAAAAGGACAATAAAATTATCCCTAAAATATGTTTCAGAACTTCTGAATGTCTATGTCTGGACTTATTTCTCCTTGTTTAAGCAATTGTCAACAGAGCTGTCTTAGGGAAGAGAAACTATGACAAGATTGCAGCTGGATGCCAAGGGAGGCATTTTGATATTGCCAAGCTGCAGATAAGAAGATCATGAACTGAACACTCTGGCACTGCAGTTGAGGACAGAGAACATACACCTAAGCTGACCATGTCTCCTGACACCCAAGTTCTGTATCAGCATCATTAGCATCATGGTTACCGCACGTGTTCTGGGATGGTCACGATGACCAAAATCTTTGTAATCTGACAGTCTTTGTGAGCCCCTCATGCAAGGTAACATGAATTGATGACACCAATTTAATTACTTTTCCAAAGTCAACCTAAGCATCATATTTACAATTGCAATTTAGGGAGACTTCACTAATTCTTTCTAGATTTACATAAGGAGAAATTTCACACATGGAACCTTTTGAAGTAACTTACTCTGAAAAGGCAGAAAGAATAGTGTCACAGGAACAGTGTCACAGGGTGAAGGAGTCATTCATAGATCTTTTCAGTGAGCAATCAGAACTTTTAGATTGGAGAGAATCTTTATTTCTTATTGTGACAAGTGAAAATGCATTTTCTTGGAACACTTATAAAGACCCCACTATTTTCTAGAGCCTGGAAGATCCTTATCCTATATAATAATCCTGTATAATAAAAGGCTAACATGCAAATCATCCAAATGGTGGAACAACCAGTCGCTATGACGCACACTGACTACCAGGGTGAAGATGCTCAATGCAGAGGCTTCCCCCTGGTGTCAGTGCACTCCCACAGGGGGAGCACCGCTCACCCAGAAGCCCAGCTCAAGGCTGGCAAGCACAGTGGAAGTGGCAGGAGCTTCTTCTGCCTCCACAGCAGCGCTAAGGATGTCCAGCTGAAGGCTCCTGGACTACAAGAGGGTGCAGGCCAGGCTGAGGGGCCCCATCCAGGGCATGTATCTTGTGCACTGGACCTCTAGTAGGCTAATAAAGAACTGACAAGAAGTCAAAAAGAAATTTTTGGCACCCTCAGACTGGCAGGTAAATATATAAATAGTAAGGACATAAAGATTGGGCAAACTTGTTTTTCTCAACCAAACCAGAATTTTAATGAATATGAATGAATGAATGAATGAATGAATGAATGAATACGTACATACATACATCTACTCTAATAAAAGAGTAATATGCAAATTAACCATCACTCCATTACACCCACAAGCCATGTCCACAAGCAACGCCCACCAACTAATCAGGAACAAATATGCAAATTAACTGAACTAAAATGGTGGCAGCCACAGAGTTGGAGTTGCCCCGGGCAATGAAGGAAGCCAGGGCCCTGTGGGCCCTGAGCTCTACTCAAGGCTACAAAGTTTCAATTATAGAAGATAAATAAACCCCAGATACCTGCCAGGCTGGGACCTTGCCCCTGGCAACCCAGGCTTTGAGTTGGGGACCAAGGCAACAAAGTTTCAATTATAGATGTTAAATAAATCCCAGATACCTGCTTCCAGCCAGGCACCCCAGTAGGGACCCGAACCCTGAAGGGACTGTGGGCAGCCTGCAAATGGCCCTCAGCCCCTCACCCAGGCTGACCAGGTACCCCAGTAGGGACCCGAACCTTGAAGGGACTGTGGGCAGCCTGAAAATGGCCCTCAGCTCTTCACCCAGGCTGGCCACATTCCATGGGGTAAGGAGTTTGGCCAGTCTGCAAACAGCCATCAGCCCCTCACCCAGGGTGGCCAGGTACGCCAGCAGGTGGAAATTCCCTGAGGGGTCCCAAACTGCGAGAGGGCACAGGCCAGGCTGAGGGACCCCCCTCCCCTGAGCACACAAAGTTTTGTGCACTGAGCCCCTAGTACATACATAATAGTATTCAGAGTCAGGTACTAGCCATGATTTTAGAGATTTTTACTTTACTGTAGATGCATTTTATAAGGAACTAGAAGTCTACAGAGTAAAAGCCTAATGTGGTAACTAACATACTCATCTGGGGAGAGATTACTATAGACCCTCTATTTTCCTATACATCCATACTCACTTCATGTTTTTAAATATTATAGGATGCTTTCTATATTTATTGTACATTTCTTTAGATGGTTGTATATGTGCTCATAGTGGAGGAAGCCATGGAGGAAGCCACCAGGGCAGTTACCCACATGGAGCCAGCATCTGAAGCATGCAGACAGGCCCAGAGACCACAGTCTGCCTCTCTGCAGAGATAAGGCAATGCATCTATGCTTATCTTCAATTTATCCTGTGGGAATTGAAGAGAGCATACAGCCACAAACCCAGCCAATTCTACAGCATCTCTTCTAAATACTAAAATTAATGATTATTTTCACAAGGAAAACCTGCATATATCAAAGAATATTCTTTGCAATGTATAACTAATAAGCAATCTCTAAGGACACTGTTGACCCCATTATCTCACATTAGGGGATTACTTTGGGGATAAGTTGCATTTTAACAAAAGGTGAAATGGAACTGATTTTACGCTTCCGTATTCTCCTCTTTCCTTGCAGTATCCATGCTATTAACACCACCAACTCCTCCATGACTCTATTGATGGCCAATTGCAGGTCAGTTCCCCCAAGCTCTATTTGAACACTCTCACTCCTTCTCAAAATAGTCATTAAAAATATTTAACTTATATTAATAACAAGTCTGGTGGCCTTAATTCTTAGTAAGTAATGTACAAAGACAATCCCTATAGCAGACATAGAACGTGATTACAACACATTCCCAACACTTCAGAAAGATGCAGTAGGAGAAAGGCAGACTTCACAATTAGAGAAAAGTTAGTTTATGGCTATGTGTGCAATATAATTAAGTGTCAGTATAAAATAGGAAAGACAGGAAAGACTGCACGGGGAAGGACAAGCCTAGATAAGCAGAAGTAAAGCAGAGAAGTAAAAAAAACAAACAAAAAAAACCTTACTAGACACCTGTGATACTGATAAGATGTGGAGCACTGTGCATGATATGTGCAATATCTGGAATGTGTAAATCATTTCTGGAAAGATGTTTCTTGAAAACTATGAATTTTACACAAGCAGTATATATTTAATTATATTTTATTTTTCAATTAGCTTTACGCTTGTTTTGGACAGCTGTATAGCAACTAGTCAATGTATTTCAAATTTCTGTGTACATCTGCAAAACGTCAGTTTTGTCCTTTTCTTATTCAAAGCATATATTTCAAATGTCTTTTACCTTTTTTGTTCCTTCAATATCTGTCAGCAGTAGGATGCCTAAATTCCTCATTTTGCTGTGAACTTTTGCAGAATCAAGTTCATATGCTCCATGCGGAGTTGAACAGTTGTAGCCAATCTGCTTTTGATTTAAAAGGCTTTGCTTTAGCCTCAGGTCCAACCTTCCTAAAGGACACGACAGCAGCTACAATAGGCACAAATCCCCAATTTTCATGCATTTTCACTGCTATGTCTAGAAAGATGTTGAACATATCTCTAAAAATTTATTTTCAATTTACCTCCCACCTCTCCACTCAAAATAAATGGCCAATAACATCTCAAAGAGGGTAGCAGACATACAGATGCTTACATTAAGGAAATAGCACAAAACTGAATCTTATAGGACCTGGTAGGAGTTTTGGTAACTCAGGTATAATTGCATGGGCTCAGAATTAAATAGGCCTAGATTTGAATTCCAGTTTTTCCATTAATTTGGTTACATAAACTTGGGTAAGCCACTCAGAGACCCAGTTTCCTGAACTGCGAAATGCAGACAATTAGGTTGAGGATCAAATAATCCTATATAATAAAAGGGTACTATGCAAACAGACTGAATGGCAGAATGACCGGAATGCCTGTGGCCTCTCACCCTGGCCAGCCCTGCCCCTGATCAGCCCCCTGCCCCAGCCAGCCTACCCCCAATGGAACCTATTGGGGCCAGGCCAGCTGGACCTCACCAGTGCATGAATTAGTGCACCAGGTCTCTAGTATACTTATATTAGAGAAGGCGCTTATAGGATACCTGGCACATTGTAATCATTCCAAGAAAACTCAGTTTCTTTATTAATTTACTAGAGGCCCAATGCATGATATTTGTGCAAGTGTAGGCCTTCACACCCTGGCTTCATCCAGTAAGATAACGTATTTTCCAGCGTATAAGACGACTGGGCATATAAGCCAACCCCTAACTTTTGAGAAGATTTTCCTGAGTTAAAAAGTCCAGACGAAGACCATATGCAGCACAAAAAGGAGCCGACCGGATACACTTGCTGTCTCCGTCCGGCTCCATTGACTGGCTCCATTGACGACCCCTGACTTTTGAGAAGATTTTCCTGGGTTAAAAAGTCGTCTTATACGCCAGAAAATATGGTACATAAAATAGACTCCCAGTTCTTTCTAAGGTATTTTGGGTCAAAATAATACTGAAGATGTAGAATCAGGGCTTAGATAGAAACTGTGTAGAAAAAATTGTAATATATGTTGTCACAAACTGTGCTTCTGACTTCCCATCAAGTGACAAGGCCATTTGACTTGGCTTCAGTCTTTTAAGCACATGCCACATGTTTTGCTCCAATATTGATATTTGGAGTTGAGGACGGATCCTCAGAAGTCTTCTTAGGAGAATTAGGGGAGGGATATAGGAAAGGGTGTCATGGAGTCCCTTGTGTGGAAGAAGTTGACCATATTTCTAAGGGAGTGTTGTAAAGCACATTTCCCAGAGGTAAAACATTTAATTCCCAAAAAATTTCACTTACTGTTTGTAAGTCAGATTTGCCTCCCAAATGCCAGCGAAAATAATTGCTCCCTAACACATGACAGTGTTTCACACACCATCCAACTCCAAATGTAATTCTGCTATTTTGTTTGCTATTCAAAGAATTATCATCTTCTGATCTCAATCCTGATCAGTCCTCTAATTTCTAGTCTCTACATTATTCTTCAGAAAGTGTTCTCAGTGACTTCATCATTATTCTTTTGTTATCCACTGTAGGGACAGTTCTAAGACTTTCTCAGATACCTTATATCCGATGAAGTTTTCAGAACATACCCACGAGAACCTTTAATTTTAAGATTTTAACTCAAGATATTGCAATATTCCAGATTTTCCCCCCAAGTGTACTTGGTCTGATTATTTATATATATTGTGTAAAAAATATTATAAGAATATATATGCACTAACATTTATACACAGCTTTTACATAAATCTATGGCCATAGAAATATTTCACATGAAATCCATACATTTAACTTAAGCAGCTTTAGAAATTCAATGGAAAAATCACACAGGTCATCTTAATAAAACCTCAGAAACCCTGATGTAATTTGTGTATCCTTCTACATCAAACTTTAGTTCTTAAACAGAAATGACTATTTTTTAAATGTTTAACTTAAGTGAAAGAAGTTAAAAGAATCATCTGTCATTTCTTTCTTTCCTAGACTAACATTGCCACTGGGGTTGTAGGACCAGGCTTCCAGGTGCAAATAAAGACCTCCTGAAATCATCCCTACAAACAATCTCTATGAGTCTATGTCCACAACGTCAAGAAGTTAGGAATGAACTTTATCTCAGGGAGGCTGACACTGATAAGGTTTCAAAAAGGAGGCGGACTGACCACCCACAGCTCTGCTGTCTCTGAAGCAGATCTAGCCTAACTTGCAAATCCCACTATCACAGGACTCAGAGCACCTCCAAAGTGACTGTCCTGCTGATTGTCAGGCCTTCAGGGAGTTTTATCTAATTGTCTAAAAACAGGAAGGAAAGCACACACTAATTTTGATTTAAATGTAAGCAACTTTTACCTTTGAGCCTGAGGTGGGGGAAGGGGAAACACAGATTTACTCACACTGTGTTTTGTTTTTTTTCTTGGAGCCAATATGCCCCAAGTGGAATATCTCTTGCAATTTAACTTTTTTTCTTCTTCTTTTCTTTTAAAGATTGCCTGAGAGATACTCAATTGAGGCCCTGCCTTTGGAAAAGCACCTGGGAGCTGAAGAGACCTGTCTACAGGTATATGAACGCTGCCAAAGGTGACAGGGTGGCCACTGACAGCTCAGGAAGTGAATCACTGCTTTTGTTGTTTTCTATTTTGTCAGCAGAGAAAAAAAAAACATAAAACTAACTTACAAAAAATCAATAAATAACCTATCATCCACGCCTGGGACCCTACTTTCTATTTACCTTTCTCCCTTCCATCCCTATTATTAAATGAGTCAGTGGCTGAAAAACTCCAAATGTCTCATATGGAGTTAAATTGGATGTTAAATCATCTTAGTCTCATTGCAAGTGGCAAGAAGAAGGGGGAGGAGGCGGAGGAGGAGGAGGAGGGGGGGGAAAGGGAGGAGAGGGAGGAGGAGGAGGAAGAAGACGAAGATGAAGACGAAGACGAAGACGAAGAAGAAGAAGAAGAAGAAGAAGAAGAAGAAGAAGAAGAAGAAGAAGAAGAAATCAAAAGAACAGACAGCATTGAGAGAAATGAGAAGGTTTGAGGGACACACCATACTGTAGCAAAATAAAAAACCCTATAAATTGAAAATGTTAAGACTCCCTGCACTGCAAAGCATGCATTTGAAAAATATATTCAGTTACTGAAAATATGAGAAAGTTCCCTCTGCGACTGATCAGTTTGCTGGAAGTGAAGCAGAATTTTTGGACTGATACCTGGATTCTTTGTCCACCGGAATCGAAGAATGAAACCACGGACAGAAGGTGGTGTAGCAAAGGGTGGGAGTCGGAAAGGGTCCCACTGAGTTCCTTTTCCCCACGGCTTATATAGGCTACAGGTCCTTGTGCCTTGATATCCCCTCTGATTGGTCACTACTCTCTTGTACTGGTTACTATAGTAACTTCTGAGCTCAAAGGTTGAACCTCACTTGAGACAGGAGGTTCTCCCCCCACAATCCTTCCTCATTGTTTTCCTATTCCCTTTGGGCTTTCTTCTTCTCCTGGAACAAGGGCTTCCTTCTCTTTATTCTGTAAATATAGACCTTTTGCTGTTCCCAGCTCCCCCATTCTATGGGAATGTACGTGTTGCAGCTTTCCAGCTCCCTTATTCTATGGAAATACACCTTCTGCTGCTCTACAGCCTTGTGCTTCTTTCATGGTCCCCTTAATTTCTAAAAGTTCCTAAAACCTATCTATTTCACCCCTAAAAATTCCTGTTTCAGAAGGACACGTACTTTGTGGTAGTAAATATCCCTTTTGTAGTTTTATAAATATTTATTGCCAGTAAAGCATGATGAAACCTTCATCACTTAGACCTTCAAAAGTTTCTAAAATATCCAAAGATTTAATAAATCATTGTCAAAATACTCATACATCCAACAAAAATAATCCAGAAAACAACATTGGCCCCTTGTCAGGCAGAATAGTATTTAGGACATTTATTCTTGTATGGCCATATTGTATGCTGTGTCAAAAATATTTCAGATTTCACTTCTTCACTATTTAGATTCATAGATTCTATTTTCACCTTTTCCAAGTTTCCTGAATGACCGAAATCCTTGCTGACTTCAGTTAGTCACATCCACACTCTACTAATTCTCAGATGCTGGAGTAATGACAGTTCATCATGATTGAGATCATGATGAACTTCTGACACTGAAGTCCTGTCTTTATCAATAGCAACAGAGTTACCGGTTCACGAGTCACCTCAAACTACCCCTTGCACTTGGTGACAGAGAGTCCAGAGGGCACACTTTAGAACAGATCTTTTTGAATTACTAACACAGGAAGTGGGAAAATTGTGAGTTGTTTTGACCATGTCAATCATTTAGACCGCACTTCACACATAGCTTATAAATACATTCTATCCTTCTAAAGTAGTTGGTTAAAATTAAGATGGATATTTTCTAACTTATCGTAGAAGGCAGTCATCATTTGCAAGGCCTGGGAAAGCCCCATGTTAAATTCCACTGACAGCACAGTTCCCGTCTGAAGTTCAAAACTAATTAAGGGGCCATCTAAACTATTTATGAGTCAAAAGGAGGTGATGAGAGTAGAGTACAATTATCCTCTTCATGCTTCACCAAGCACAGCTGCAAATATCAGCATCTAACTCCTCTCCAGCTTCCATTGACAACATCCATCTTCCTCTAATCTCAGTGTCCCTTTCACTCTTTGGAGGTAGGCCAGCCCACTACTTGATGAGACCCAATTTAAAAAATATATATTTTGTTGATTTTTTTTACAGAGAGGAAGGGAGAGGGATAGATAGAAACATCGATGAGAGAGAAACATCGATCAGCTGCCTCCTGCATACCTCCTACTGGGGATGTGCCCGCAACCAAGGCACATGCCCTTGACCGGAATCGAACCTGGGACCTTTCAGCCCGCAGGCCGATAGTCTATCCACTGAGCTAAACCGGTCAGGGTGAGACCCTCTTTATACAACCTGTCAAGGCAGTGTGTGCATTCATGAGTGCCCAGGGGTCAAAGCATATACCCCTTCTTCCTCAGACAGCATGTCTTCTAAATGACAACAGCATTCGTGGTACTATGCAAGAGGCTGGTGATGGCCTAACCACCATACCTCTTTTTCCTGATATACCAAGTCAACAATGGAGAATTGCTGAGAAAAGGAAATTAGGTTACAAAGGAAGCTCCATGCTATCATCAAAGAATTATAAAAGGATCACTGTTGTTCTAAGAAACATAAGGACAGGGAGCTCTTAGTTCAGAATAAAGTGCAACCAAACGAGAGAAAATGAATTAATAATCCACATGCCAGAGAATGGGAGTCCACATGTCAGTCCGTGGAAAGCAACTGGGTCTGTGACATAGATTGAACCATGTGCATCCCAAGTTTTTGCAATACTTTATATTTCTCATCAAATTTCCAGCTACAACATTATAAGTTATAGGGAAGAGTAGAAGAATTTACAGCACTATATGGTTCTAATTTAGAATTACAGTTGTCTTGAAATTACTGTGTAGAGCTATTCATATATAGAGGCTCCATTTTTACAATTTAATGGTGCAGAATAAGGAAGAAAAAATATATATATATATATATCAGTATATATACACAGTATTACAAATTGAGGCTAGAAACATTAAAATTAGCAGTTACAATGAAATACCAAGGTTATTTAATTTTGAATAGGCACTTCTACACTATATTTCTATTACTATAGTCTATGTCCTTAAATTATTCTATATTATATACTAGGAGCCCAGCGCATGATTGGAAATAGCGCAGCGCCGCCCACCCTCGAGTCACCTAGGGGTATTTTCCCATTGATTTTTAGAAAGCATGGAAGAGAGAGGGAAAGACAAAGAGAAACATCAGTGTGAGAGGGACACATCGATTGGTTGCCTCTTGCACGAGCCCTGACCTGGGCCGACAGTGCAGCAGCCCCTGCAGCCGCTGCCGATCTGGCTCTGTCTTGCTTCCTGGGCTCCACAGCCTGCTGGTCCCGCCCTGCCTTCCTCTCCCACCCTTGAAGTAGCCTTGGTTGCTGCTGATCAGGCCCTCCCCAGGGCAGGCACACGGGGGATCCTGCTGCCCCGCCCCTGATGCTGTGCATACAGCCTCCTGTCCAGTCAACCGTTACGGCATCCTGGTTTATTACTATATATTACAGTATAATTAATAATACTATATTACTAAAATACTACATTATTAAATCTATATTATTATATTCTGCTAGAGGCCCAGTGCATGAAATTCATGCATCGGGGGTGGGGAGGTCTGCTCAGCCCAATCTGCACCCTCTCCAACCCAGGACCCCTTAGGGGATGTCCGGCTGCCTGTTTAGGCCTGATCTCAGGAATCTGGCCTAAACTGGCAGACAGATAACCCTCTCACAATCCTGGACTACTGGCTCCTAACTGCTCACCTGCCAACTTGGTTGCCCCTTACTGAACCCCCTACTGAGCTGGTCACCCCAACTGCCCCCCTCTGCCAGCCTGGTTGCTTCCAACTGCCTTCCTGCCAGCCTGGTAGCCCCATGCAGCCTGCTGTTCAGTCGTTTGGTTGTTCCTCACTAATCCCCCTATTGGCCTGGTGGCTCTGCACAGCCTGCTGTTCTGTCATCTGTCTGATTGTTTTGGTTATGATGGCCCCTCGCTTTTTATATATTAGGATAGTATATTTCTATGACTTTATTCTTTTTTTTCTTTTTTTAAAATATATTTTATTGATTTTTTACAGAGAAGGAGAGAGAGGGATAGAGAGTTAGAAACATCAATGAGAGAGACACATCGATCAGCTGCCTCCTGCACACTCCCCACTGGGGATGTGCCTGCAACCAAGGTACATGCCCTTGGCCGGAATTGAACCTGGAACCCTTGAATCTGCAAGGCGATGCTCCATCCACTAAACCAAACTGGTTAGGGCTGACTTTATTCTTTTTCTTCCCTTTTGCATGAATTTAAAAGAAGAACTTCAGAAGTTGCTTTTTTCTAACACATAAATTACTAGATAATTTTATCCTGTTTAATAAAAGAAGCCAACAGATGAAAAGCTAAGGGCTTGCCTGAAGAGGATGAAGAATGAAACTTTTCTGACATCATTATCAAAGACTAAGCATAATCCCCCATCTCATCCTTTTACTGAAATCTTTATATCTATGACCATGTGACTTCTGTGCATCAGACATTTTAGTAATGGGGTGAATTCAAAACCTATAGCACCCACCCACAATCCCATTCCTGAAGAACATATAAAAATTGGGTAACCTGAAAGTTTACAAATTAGTAAACTAATAACTAATTAGTTCTGACTTGAACTGAAAGCTTAGGAATTGGAGTCAAACATAATAATTGATAGATTATTATTGGTGGACTACTGTATAAGAAAGGGCTAGCATATGATTTAAACTATAGAAAAGGCAGTGTTAATTGAATTGCAGGCCACAGTAGGAAATCCTAGTGTGTCAGCAATTATTTTGAGTAAAGGTACAACCATACGTTAAGGTCAGTTGACAGTTCCACAATCAAGGTAGCTATTGAACACATGCGTTTCTCTCTCTTCCCTCCCAAAATCCCACAGCAAAAGAAAAACAAAAGGAATAAACTCAAAGCAGCAACAGAAAACTGAGAGGATTGCATCAGCCAGCTTAAACAATGAGAAACATCCAGAAGATACAAACCAGGTGCAGAACCAAAAGAGGTGAAGAGCCCACAGTGCAGCACAGGCTTAGTCAGAATTGTTTTATTAAAACAAGTGAGGTTCTCATTAGAACCTCACATTAACCTGGTATTGCAGCTCCAGACGCCGACTGTGATAAGGAGCAGTGGGGTAGTCTGTGGACACCAGGGCAGTCTGACCCCCAAGCGAGATAATGACTGAGGCATTTGCCTTCAGGCAAAAGCCAAAAGACAGTCTTTTTGAGTAAAGTTGGGGATCTGCCCAGAAGTGACTGGAGATGTACTAGGGCTGAGAGAATGGAAGTAGTACAACAGACATGTTTCTGTCACTACAAGGACAAGAAGACTCTTCCACTGACACTCCATAAGGACACTCCCCCTTATTCTAAAGGAGAGCCACCCTCGTCTCCCTTCCACCCTGCCAGTCTCTCTTCAGAATACAATTTTTACTATTTGCTTCCTGTCCACGCATCCTACTTCAATCGCTTATATTGATAAATCAAGCCATCATTTGCAAGCATTAACTGATACACTAGAATAACCAATTGAAGAAATCAATATGCAAGAGAGACACAAAGTGAACAAATGAACTAATTGAAGAGAACAGATATAATCCAAGCACAGAATATAAATATAAAATAAATATGAGTGGTCTCTTCAGATTCCTTACAGCCTATACCATGAAAATAGATTTAGGCATGAAGGCCAAGTATTTGTATTTAAGCATGATTCTCAAATTTTTCTTTTGTACGTTAACATTTACAAACCAGACTTAGATCATCTTTAAAATCCCCCCCATGCTGAGAATCTATGATTCTATGCCAAGTACATTGCCTGAGTTTTATACTTCTCATGGGATACAAGTAACCGATGCTATGACACAAAGGAAAGAAAATATTCTTAAAGTCTGAGAAATCACAAATGATATTCTGTTCCATTGAATGATGAGCCCAAACAGAGTTATAGACCAGCAGTGTAGGAGTTGCCGAGCTGTAAACAGCACAGGGGTTCCCTTTTTGGATTGTTGTCTCTGAGTATGGTGTTCTCTGCTGAGATGGCAGGGAAATCTGGCGTCCTGATGTAGAAGTAAAGGGCTTCTTTAAAAAAATCCTTGGTTAGGAGTTAGCCTTCAACAAAGTACTTGTGAATATAATAAGGGAGCATATTACACATAATGCTTTTTCTCAGCACTTGATTTATGAGGGTAAAATACCTCTATCTGTTAAACAAGGCTATGCTCTATACCATAAAGAGCCTGAGGCTAAGTGGGACAATTGTTAGAACAGTCAACGTAGAGACCTGTTTGAGAAAAACCAGCTCCCAAATGGGGATTTTCATCTGTGTATTGTATTCACTTTAATCCTCTAAGTATTTTCAGTTTCCTATGAAAGAACTGAAATTTCCTGAACAACAATACTGCCAAGAGTTATTATCCCTCTCGCTTACCTTCAAAGAGTCTTTCTCTATTAAACTGGCTTATGTCAAGTCTGAGCATTTTTAACATTACATGCGGCTCTCCAGACATCCACCTAATTAGAAAGAAGAGTCTAGAAAGGATATACGGACTTCCATAGTCACATATTATGTATGGTACAGGTTAACCCTGGGAAGGAAGCGCTTTCCAAACTTTTATTTTTCTGAAGATGTACTGCCACTTGCCTTTTGGTACACGTATGCAGATAATTTCTGCATTAAAAATGGTTTACTAGAAAAGATGCCACTGAGTTTGTTTTATTTCATTTATTTTTTTGCATAGAATCCTTACATCATTTACAGACCATTCACATTGAGTTCACTTTTCTCATGCTGTAAGGGCCTCACATCAGATTCTGGACCTCATATCATTTGTTTGCTTATCACTTGTTGTCAACTGGAGAATTCAATTTTTTCGATAAGCATTTAGTCATTCATATATTCGACGAGAATTTGCCTCTACTTTGTCAGACAGTGTTCAAGGAATTAAAAATGCAATGCTGCCTTCCAGAAGTTTACACTCTGACATGAGCCTGCCAGACCTAGGCCTTCCCTCCAGAACCTGAAATGCCTGGTGAAGCACAGAACCCTTACATGTGGTGCTGGTGAGTCTAAGCGTTCTGTTTTGGGAATGAAACAACTGAGGAACAATCTGGACTCCACTTCTACAACTTTCAGAGTTGATGCAACATTCTTCTTTTCATAATTTCCAAGAGTTAAAAAAACAATTTATCTAAGAGCCAAGGGATATGGCTTTTCCATTCTCCCTTCCTAATAGGTTTATGTGTTAACTGTCAGACTGGGTGTTGGGGTGGCAGACATCCAGGGCTCTTAAATGTTAAGATTTTATATAATTTCTTCTTGTCTGCTAAGAAGAGAAACTATGTTTTTCTAAGTAGGGAAAAAAGAGAATAAAAAAAGAAGGACCCACTTGCCTCTTTCCCTTTTTTTTTTATAAGTTGAAAATTCTGGCTATGACTTTGGCTCAGTGTCCAGACAAGAGGCAGAGGTCACAGGGGAGGTTGAACCTTGCCTGCCACTGAAAGAGGAATGACTAGGAGGGTGTGTGCACCAGGTATTTCTAAACACTTAATCCTCAGGTAATGACCCTGCTCTCCCAAACCCTATCCATTTGGTAGCTGGGAATTTTCCACTAGGAATTAGGATACTGTACTGGCTCTTTACACTCTGAATCATTTCCTACATTAACAGGGGCTGGGCACTTAGCATGAGGCATGTGGTCTGGAAGTTAGTTTAGTAATCAGGTAATTCTTTCCTGCAAAATGCTCATGCCTCACCATGAGTGAGTATGCTACACAAATATAACAAACAGAAAAATTAAATTGTTTCCCTTATACTGTGACCTGACTAGATAAACCTACTAAGTGTATTGATATTTCGCATCACCAGGACTGTCCACTCATCTCCTCTTGACCTATTGGACTCCCAGGTCAGAGAATAGTTACCTCCCAAAACTGCTTCTTTTCAATTCCATGGATTTATACTTCACTATTATGATCACTGTACCAGTGAGAATATTTACACAGTAGTTTAAAAAGGTTGCTACCATAGTAAGTCACATAACATTGTTTTATATTACAATACGCTTATTATATCTTTTGAGAGAAATTCAAATTAAATGTGCATACTTAAAATCTAGATTTCATGTCACTTTAGAATTAGAATTGATGTTTGAGATAACCACTATGATTACAAATGGGAAAAACACCCAGAGCAGAGGTGGGTGGGACTTACAAGGAATCCAAAACTAGTTACACCTAAATTTTTTCACTTTGTCCTCTCCCAGCAAGACATGGGAAGACAACTTCTAGGATGACAAAATTGAAGGATAGAATCCATGTTAACTTTCCAAGGCAAAAACTGATCAGTGCAACTATTTAAATCAAACCAGGGAAAGGTCTAGGGTTATAGTGCCAGGTTAAATTCCCCTTTGGACCTCCTTGCCTGAGAAAATAGAAATGTCAACAAGAAAAAAGGAGGCCCTGACAGGCAGTTTCCAGCACTAGGAAAGAAAAGGCTGAATTGATGTGTTTAAACGTTGCCATATAAGACTCTAAGGTCAACAAGTGTAGACTCTCATAGGTACCTCTACTGATAAAATGATGAATATCAATCGTAGGTAGGTAGCAGAAGTTGGGTGTTTGAGAGGGATGGTCTGTATTGTTGGAGTTGGTTATACCAGTAGGAGTCCTGCTAGCTAGGAGAAGAGCAGGGAGGACTCCTGGCCAAAGCTCTCTGTGAGGTGATGAAGGAGAGTAAGGCTGCTAGGTGGCCTAGAATTTTTTAGCTGCTGTCATTGACTAGAGAAAGATTAATTATTTTTTTAAAGCAACCAGAGAAAAGGATAAAGATAAAAATAGAGGAGTTGAGGGAGTAAAAACAAAAATATGACCAACGTGCCTCTAACCCCCTAAGATTCCTAGCCAATATTTCTCATTCCAAAATCAGCTGCTTGAAAATTTTTCTTATTTGTTAAAGACAGGTTTGACTTAAACATCTGAGATTAAGGCAACTTGGATCAGGGTTTGACATTTTGTCTAATGGATACTGTAGATCTATCAGGCTCATCAGGTAGTTAGGAGTTAAGAACAAGTTTTCTCACAATGATTCCTTTCTGAAATTGTATAATGTTGAATCTTACTTGCAAAAATATTCTTTCAATACTGAGAATATACAAGACACTTAGTTCTTCCATATTTATCACCTCCCTGAACCGGAAGAAGCCTTAGAGATAAGCTACTAACTGAATCATTTATAACTTCTCCAGGCCTCTTAGGATTCCTTAGATTGGTGGTGATATCGGCAAAAATGATAATATGTTCTACCTTTTGAGACTGATATTTCTCTCCAGGACACCTCTCATTATCAGTGGATCCCCTGATAAGATCAAAGGCATTCTCCAGAGCAAAAGAACCGGAATATCTATTTTGTTACCATTCGTTCAAAGGATGGGACTGACATTCCAGGCCTTTCCCTTTGGATCAGCCTCATTAGGAATCCAACCACCAATGAAGAGCAGTAGTTTTTGCACTGATATAAAAATCTATATATTTTACATCTGTGAACAGTGAGAGCTGAAAAGAACTTCAAGAGGTATTCTAGCTGAGATCAGTTTGAGAGCTGCTAAAATTCCCAAAGCTTGCTCTTTTTAAGTTTCTGACTCTGTTTTGATTTGCTTTTCTTCATACTTTTAATCTTGTTGACTCAGCAGAATCAATATCTAAGACAATATCCAGGAAATGTGAGTATTGTGAACTCAAAGGTATTTTTGTCTGAGATAAAAGAATAATAAAGATAATAATTATTATCATTATTATCATTATCAAAATATTCACAACGAAGACATGTTTCATGAAAATATCTTCAAAAGCTATTGATTACATTCTTGCTATCTTACTCTATATCGTAGGTACAGGTATACAGAAAGTAGAAATAGATCATCACCAAATGCTCAAACAAGTGGTTAGTCAACAATATTTACCATCATCTGGAGGAGGGACACATGGGTTTCTCTTAGCTTTTCTTCCTTCCCCCAGAATTATTAATCTATCTATCAGTGTGCATCAAATCAGTCAGCCAAGAACACTCATGTTTCAGGGGCTTGGGTGTTCATGTTTAAGAAATCACACAGTGAGAGGTCTCAGTGGCTGGTATATCATGTCTTATCACATTTCAAGGGGGCGGGGAATTAAGTGTTCAGGTTCACTTAATATTTTTATTCACTGACCGACAGAAACACATTTAAATATTTGGAGAGTAAGCCCAAAAGAAATAAGTAATTACATAAGTAAATAATCCTTTGCTCTTCTTTATATTTTTATTGATTTTCAAGAAGGGCTTGAGTGGGATCAGCAAGCTCAACCTCTGCAAATTACAAGATCTACAGCTTCTTGCAGGCAGACGCAGCCCTTGCCAGGAAGGTAATGAGGCTTGTTGAATGGTACGTGCGTGGGCTGAATGTCAAACTTTACTCATCCCATTGACTGGTATCCTAATGCAGAGACACACTGTATACAATGGTCCTGCTTAAGAATATGTAAAAATTACTCAGGATATCCATTAAATACCTGCATGGATTTCTGGAGACATTTCTTAGCCAAGGATGAAAGTGTTCGCTTCATAGAAATCAAGTGTGAATTATTAAGAAAGAATGCAACTAGAGAGAACTTTTACTAATATAGACCATGTAGGCTAAGCAATCTAATTTTTATTAATTGATTGGTTTAGGGAAACTACTTCCAATTTTTTTTTTTACTTTCTCTATGGCTCAAACAACCTATGGGTAATAGAGACATTTGATAAAATCAGTAAATTATTTAAGAAATAACTTGACAGATCATCAAAGCCATTCTACTATGCCAAACAAGAGGGTGAAATGACCAACAATAGACAGAACATGTATGGCTTATATTTTGTGTACTAGATGGCAAAGTGAACAGAGGGGGATGAATACAAGATTTCTTTAAGAAACCTGGAATTTAATATAGGCAGAAAGAAGCATGGCATTAGGTGTTTAATGCTGTTTTGACTCCTTAAAGGAAGAAAACACAAAGGAGCTTAAGCCATGGTTTTTACATCTTGTCATAGGCGTCATTTCCTTGAACTGTCTCAATATAGATTCCATTTTTTAGGAAGGCGAACTGAGACTTTTTTCCATTACTCTTGGCAGGGATCTGGATTTAGTCAAACTGGCCACTGTCACTATTTATGTCTAATTAGAACCACCTGTGAGAATTCTGTGTCAAAAAATAAAGAGAAAATGAAAGCTAATGTTCATAATGAGTATAAGATTTAATTTCAAAACTCATTTTGTTTTAGGGCTAATACTAACACTTTCCAAACCCCTCTCAGATTTAAAAAAAAAATGATTTTCTTTGGATTTTGGCTGACAGTGTCATGGGCTATAGATAGATAGGTAGATAGATACACAAAAAGAACTAGTAAAGAGAACCTTCACACGTGTTTTTTTTAAATGTACAATATTGAAATCTAGTTGCGCTGAAAGCCTGGCGGGTTAGCTTTCTATTATTTGGGTGGTACAGAGGAAGCTGAGTTGAATCGTCAAAGAGACAGCATCAGAAGGTTCTCCCTCCTCCCACCTACTTCCCTCCCAATCACATTTTCAACATTTTCCTAAGGAGAATTCTTTCCAGTCTTAAACTCACTGACTTTGGTCTTATCACAACAGTATAAACAGTTTTGGAAATTTTAAGGGGAGAAAAGAAACATTATGTCGAGCCAGGATAGAATTATGAAAGCAGAATGGGGGAGGAAAAAAAGCTTGGTGTTTTTTTTCCATTTTCTGTCATCAACTGTAAAATGTCAAATCCTTCAAATGCCTGGTTCTAAAATATGAAAAAGTCAACTTTGGGAAAACAAACGAAGCCCTCTGTGAATGAAAAAAAAAAAATGCCACTTGTTCTGAATAGTATAAACATTTATAACTGGACTTTTTGTTACAATGCTAAGGCATAAAGGAAATTTCAAGACTAAGCTACATAAAATAAATGTAATTAAATTTTTCATATGTCCTACTTTTACTTCTCTTCTTCTTATGGAATGCTTCATACTCAATGTCCAAACTGAGAAAATGTGATGGTCAAAAAAGAAAAAAACAACCCAAGCCATTGATCTCCTGCCATAGAAAAGCATCCTATCTAATAAAGAGGGAATATGCTAATTGACCCATTGCAAAAATGGTGGTGCCCACAGCCAATAAGGAGGGAATATGCTAATTGACTGCCACACCCTCAAAGATGGCAGTGCCCACAGCTACAAGATGGCAGCGCCCAGTCCCATCAGCCCCCCAGGGCCAGCCTGAGGCACAGGCAAGCCTAGGATGGCAGCTGCCCAGCCGATGCTCAAAGCACAGGCAAGGCTCAGATGTCAGCTACCCAGCTGCCCCAGGCTGGCCCAAGGTTCAGGCAAGCCTCGGATAATGGCTGCCCAGCTGCCCAGGGCTACCTGAGGCTCTAGTAACCAGGACCACCTGAGGCTTGTGCTGCTAGCAGTGGCAGCAGCAGAGATGTGATGGGGCGTCACCTTCCCCTGATTGCCAGGTTGCCTCCCACCCCTGAGGGCTCTCAAACTGTGAGAGGGGGCAGGCTGGACTGAGGGACCCCTACTTCAGTGCATGAATTTTTATGCACTGGATCTCTATTTATTATAACAAATGAAGAAATGTATACTCAATTAGCATGAAGAAATATGCACTAGAACTTTGGATAACTTTCCTTAGAGATAATGGCAAAATGTCATCAGAGAAATGAGTAAACATCACCAAATGTCTTTATTTCATCCTCAACTTCTCAAGGTCCTTGACTTTAAAATTACTTTGTCAGCCCCAAACTCCATGCTTTCTAATTAGTGGCCAAAAGGAGAGAAGTGGGTATTTTTGTCTCCTAAAGCTAGTGAAGAAATGGAGGCTAACACTGGGATATTGTACACTCTGGTTATAAAAACGCAGATGAAATTTTGGCTGTGGATTATAACTACTTTCCTTAAGAGCTCTCTTAGAAATTGTAAACATCCTGGATATCTGGTTTCCCTTCAAGACTGCTCTTTTCAGGACAGGGAGTGGAAGGCTTAACTGAGCATTCAACTGGGAGGCTGATCTAGATTTGAATCTTGCCTCTGCTTTTAACTAGCTGAGAATTAGGTTAATCCAGTTTCTTGACTTCTGGACTTGGTTCACTCTTCACAAAAAATGAGCTTGAGCATTCCCATACCAAAGAGCTATGCAGATTAAATATGAGCATCAATGCAAAAATACTTGAGAACATTGTTAAAGGCTACATAAATATAAAGTATTATTTGAACTTTTTGTCTCAGATGTCCCTATACCTCTAGCTCATCTCACTACATACAAATCCAATGGACAGAAAGGAAATTTCTCTCTACATGGTATCTAGGTCCCTTTTCCTTATCTGCATAATACCATTTACTCTTTCTGCTCTTAGGACCCTCGTTTAAGTTGAATGAGGGGCCCTTCCCCACCAACTTTATCTCCCATAACCCACAAAACAAAACAAAAATAACATTTACGCCATAGTCCATTCCTGAAGATATGGCAGCCATAGTACTTTCTGACCTCAAGTTGGGAATTATATCTAAACTCATACTTTCATTACTTTTCTTTGTACCACCTTTCTTTGTTTTTCTCTTTTCTCTCTTTATACTTCCTGATACACAAAAATGCATACTTGTTCTTTCTTTAAAAATTTTTCCTTAAATTTATCCATCTGTTTCTTATATTTATATTTATGTTTATATTTATATTTACATTCACTGAAGAAACTTACCAATGTAAGGGGCTCTCCAAAGTTTTGCATGATGCTGAAACATTAAACTGAGTAAAGATTATTTTAAAAATATTTTCCTGGGTCTTGAAAAACAATTTTCTCTTCTAAGTGCACCGACTTGGTGACTCAATGAATATCCTATATAATAAAGACGTAATATGCAAATGGTCATTACACGGTGAAGCATAACAATCGACCATGTAACAACTGGATCATGGATTAGCAGGAGGGTGGGGCAAATAACTACAGGAGGGGCCAGGGCAGCAAGCTATGGGGGTGTGTGGTAGGCAGGTGGAGGGAGCTACAGGAGGGTGGGGCAGAGGGTGGAGAGCTACTGGAGGGTGGCAGCAAGCTACTGGCAAGCTACCGGTGCACAGATTTGTGTGCAGGGCTACTAGTTTCTTAATAATCTATACCAGACCCATGTTTAACTAAAACTTATGAAAGAGGCAATTGAAGGTCTCATCTTCAAGGAGTCCACAACCTAGTTGGAGAATGAAAGGGGCTATATCACTTCATAACAGCAGTTTAGCTCTGTGGGTCTCATGTTTTAGTACTTCTCCGCCCTGCAAGTTCTTTTCTTATCATCCATCCCTGCAAACACATGGCTATGAGTGATAAAAACAGATGGCCCCTATCCCAGAAACTATCTACAAAGGATAATGCAAAGATACTGAACAATAGAATTCTAAAAGTCCACTCTCAGATAAAATTGGCCCTGTAAAGGAATATATGATGCCATATTAGAAAAAGCAGTTTCTAGTAACTATCATCAAATCATAGAAGAGTTACCTCAGTGAGTGGAAGTAGGGATTGGTATGGGATTCCGATGGGGGCATTGACTAAAGATTCTATTGCAAACTGGCCATACCTACATATGTCTGCTTAGGTGGCATGTACCACTTTTGAAGCCATGAAAATTCCCTTTCCTTGGTTCTTTCATCAGTTTGGGAATTATGGAATTTTCCTGTATAGAATGCTTATGCAGGTTTTTATATCTGCCTACCTATTTTATTACCTTTTATATTGCATCTGAGGCTGGATCCATTTGCAGCAGAACAAAGCTAATTACAACTTTCATGCCCTAAATATAGCATAATGACAGAGTGCCATTCAAGGGTAGCACTGAGCTGAGAAAGCTTTTGGCAGGCTGAGACAGATGTTATCCAGCTTCATGGGGATAGCTCCGGGGGCTGACTGACTGTGGAGCTGTAAGTTACTCAAAAGCAAAAGCTGTGAGCAGCTCCCTAAACAATAAGCTTGACTTGGGGAGGAAAGTTAGTTTCCCATTTGCTTTGCTTGTTTTAGGTTGACCCTTATTTTTAGAGAATAAATTGTGACTGTACAATAAGCTGATATTTGATATAGAAGGGTCAAAGCTGATTAAGTGACTCTGGCCTGAGGTGAAACATTAGGGGATCTAGAAGAGGATGCCACTTGAAATCATTTCCCAAATAAATGGCATACCCGGCATAATTTCTGCCAGACAATAATTTGTCATTGGGATTAGTTATGAAAAATGAACCCTTTCTAAATATTCTGTGACTATTTCTAATACACAAAAATGGGGAAATATTTATGGTATAGATGCATGTGCTGTAGTTGGTGGTCCGGATCCTTTCACAGCCTTTATGTCAAAACTCCAAAACAATCTTGCTCCCCTGAAGACACTGGCCGTTTCATTTAGGGAAGGTGTCTGACTTTGGCTTCTGTGGTTGTCGCACATTCTCCTCAGTGTTCATTCTGCTGTTTGACACTCCCTGGAATTTCGTAGTCATGCTTTGAATTAATGCTTGTTAATAGCAGTTAATGAGAACCTTTCAAAGACTCTTGAGTGAACAGAGGAAACGAAGGACATGCCCAATGCTCTCACCAGAATTCCACCTTCCACCCCAGGGACAACGCCGGTTCTTAGCCTTTGAACTGGAGGCAAAGCAGTTACAGTTTCTTACTAACCACTCCGCCTTCCTTTGTGAAAGGGGCCTGAAGAGGCCACACACAGAATGGGGGAAAGGCGGGGAACTTTTAAACATAGAAGTTAGTTAGAGGCATTATATGACCAGACCAATGAGAACCCCTCACACCAAGCCACCATGCTCTTTCGGGAAACAAACATGGCTTATATTTAGAAGAAGAAGGACATTCAAGATGGCATCTCACCTGATCTGAGCCTCAATGTGAATCTGCCTTGAAATATACAATAATTGCTTCTTGTAGGTGAAGTTAATATATGTTGCTTATATGGAAAGGCTAGGGGACTGGTGCACAAAAATTTGTGTACTCAGGGTGGTCCCTCAGCACAGCCTGTGCCTTCTCACAGTCTGGGACCCCTCAGGGGATATCCACCTGCTGGCCTGCCTAGCCAGCCTGGGTGAGGGACTGATGGTTATTTGCAGGCTTCCCACATCCCCTTCAGGGTTCGGGTCCCTACTGGGGTGCCTGGCCAGCCTGGGTGAGAGGCTGAGGGTTGTTTTCAGGCTGCCCACATCCCCCATGGGGTTTGGGTCCCTACTGGAGTGCCTAGCTGCAAGCAGGTATATGGGATTTATTTAACATCTATAATTGAAACTTTGTTGCCTTGGTCCCCACTGGAAGCCTGGGTTGCCCCTAGCAACCCAAGGTCCCAGCTCGGCAGGTATCTGGGATTTGTTTAACATCTATAATTGAAACTTTGTAGCCTTGAGGAGAGCTCAGGGCCCTGTGGACCCTGGCTTCCTCCATTGCCCAGGGCAACTCCAGTTCTGTGGCCACCACCATCTTAGTTGAGTTAATTTGCATATCTGTTCCTGATTGGTTGGTGGGCATGGCTGTGGCTGTGATAGAGTGAGGGTCAATTTGCATATTACTCTTTTATTAAATTAGACTAGGGGCCTGGTGCACAAAAATTTGTGCACTCGGGAGGTCCCTCAGCCTGGCCTGTGCCCTCTCGCAGTCTGGGACTCCTCTGGGGATGTCCACCTGCTGGCATGCCTGGTCAGCCTGGGTGAGGGGCTGATGGCTGTTTGCAGGCTGGCCAAGCCCCCTAGTGGGGTCCCTCACCCCATTGGGGTGTGGCCAGCCTGGGTGGGGCCTGAGGGGTGCTTTCAGGCTTTCAGGCTGCCCACAGCTCCCATTGACCCAATGGCCCAGCAAGGCTGGCTGGAAGCAGGTTTCTGGGGTTTATTTATCTTCTATAATTGATACACTGTTTTTTTAAGCCAAGGCTTTGGCAGGTAACGAAGCCTCCTGTCTGCTTCAACTCCGTGGCTTGTATAATTGAAAGAATGTTGCCTAGGCAGGCAGTTTCCTCCATTGCTGGTGCAAGGGAAGCCTGCTGTTTGCTTTAGCTCCGAGGCTTCTATAAGTGCAACAATGTTACAAATATGTTGCCTGGAGCACAGAGAGGCCAAGCTGGCTGGCAGACAGTTTACTCCTCTATTTACTCCAGCTCTGTGACTGCCAGCCTCCATCTTGGCCGGGTTTAATTTGCATATAGCCTCTCTGATTGGCTGGTGGGTGTGGCTTAGGCATCCCATAAAAACGGTCAATTTCAATATTACTCTTTTATTATATTAGATAGACATATTAAAATAAATCCTAAACTATTCTTCTATTAAATGCAGGAACATTTTTTAAAAGACCAAGCTGTTTCAGTAGTGCTATCAGAAACTTTCTAACTGTTTTTATGCTATGACAGCAGGGTTTTTTGTTATTGCTATAATTATGAATCATATTATATTTTTTACATCATCCTGAAGAGTTTTATTCATTTAAAGATGCTGTCATATTCATAGATTGTTTTCATAAGCAATCTATTCTAAACCATTTTATGGGCTGCTTCTCTTACAGAGTGTTCAATCAATGGTGTAACTGATCTTTTTCTACCCCCTCCTCTACCTACTCTGTGCCCTTGGGTCTTATTACTGGGTCTCTGCTCATCAGCACTCCCATAGGACAGGGCAAAAGAAGTAAAGAGGCATGGGACCTCTATGAGTCAAATTGCCCTCTTTGCAACAGTTCTTGGGGGTTGGGGTGTTGACATCTTGACTTGAAGAGGTTTGAGCATAATGTAATGATTCCACCCACATCTCCTCTATTCACCCCTGCATGGTTAGAATCTGGAATTCATCTTTTTCTGGGACTTAAGACTCCTTGTCTTTGCTATGTGTGGTATATTCATTTTTGACAACTTTGTGACAAAATCATTACTACTAGTATATCAACTTTCCAGCTACTGAGGAAAAAGCCAAAGAAAAACTAAAAAACCTTAGTAGAAATGTAGCCTTGTGAATGTGGGAAGTGTGAAATACAGCATTTTTGACAGCTATAAAATTGTCTCATAATGAAAATAGGGGGACCTATAATTTAGTTTTATATTTTTCACATTAACAATAGCATGAGCAGCTAAAAATATAGTTGAAGTCATCCAAGTAGCACTTCCCAATATTATGTTTGGGCTTTAAAAAAATCACTTTGTGTTTGGTTACATGAATGTAAACAACCATATAATAACTTTTCACACCCTATCCCATATTTATAACACATGCACAGACAGATCTTATGGAAGCAGGCTTTCCTAGAAAACCATTTGAATAATGCAGAAGCCACAATACAACAAAATGCCAAAACGTATTATCTCTGAGAGCATGTACTTTTCACAAAAACAATGTTATTAGGTATAGAACAAAGTTTTTATTTTTCTATGAAGGGTCAGTTTGTATGTTTGAACTTTTGTTAAAGTATAAATATATACTGGAAGGTGCCTGAATCATAAGTGAAGAGCTGAGTGAGTTTCCACAAACTGCACACGTACATGTACCCAGCTCCCAAGCAAAACCATGAAAACCAAAGAACCCAGAAGCCCACAGCCCACAGCACCACCCGTAACCCTCTCTCACGTTATTAGGTTTTTTTCCATTTTTGAACATTTAATGAATTGAATAAAAAGTAGCCAATTTTAACAATGATCACACGAGTTTCAGTGATATCTCTGCTTCATTTATGAAAATTTCTGTGGTGGAAATAGAATATGTTACATATTTCAATATAGGCTAACTAACCCTTTGATCAGAATAAAATTTCAAACACATGGTGTATGTATATATGAAAGAGGGCCTGGAACCCCTCTATCCCTAACAAGATCCTAAAGTATAGATAACACCCAAAGAAATAATGATAAAACAATTGTTGATATTCTCTGTGTTGGATGCTATTCTATGTGTCAGTGGGGCATTTCATTTCATTTTCATAAGAACCCTATCAGTAGGACTCTATTTCATGAAAAACAAACAAGCAAATGAATGAATAAAAGAACAGGGTGGCAGTAACTTAGTAACTTACCCAAGGTCACGTAGCTACCAGTGGTGGACAGGAGTGTGGGCTGGAGAGCCTGCGTGTTCATCTACTAAACTAGGACTGTTCCCATAATAAAAGCAACTACCTTCCTGTGGGCAGTTCTTATAGTCCAACCACTGAAGAAGAATAAGACCCATAACCTTGTGAGCGCAATGATCAGGTTAATTAAGCAGAAGTAGAAGCTCCTTTTTTGTGAAAGCATGAAACTCTAAGAACGTGGAGGAAACAAACTGGCATCAACTCTGAAAGACTGAAAGCCTTGGTTATCTGGAAACTTTCGTGAACTGGGGGGTGGGGAGCATCTCATGAGGAAGACAGGGAAAATAAGGTTAAAACTAGGAATAAATAAACCTACATATATTTCTAGACCAGTGTTTCCAACCACAGGTACTTTCGCCCCGAGGGGACATTTTGCATTGTCTGGTGATATTTTTCATTTTCACAACTGTGGGAGATGAGAGGGGCATAATGGAAGGGAAAAGGGTGTAGGTGCAGGAGGTGATGGAGGTGGAGGAGGTGGGGAAGGGAAGATGAGGTGAAGCGAGAGGTGGGTGGTTTGCTACCACATGACATCTAGGGGGCAGAGGTCAGGAGTGCTGCTAAACATCCTACAAGGCACAGGATAAGCCCCGGCTCCCACTATGCAACAAAGAGTTATCCAGCCTCAAATGTCCATAGCACTGAGGTTGAGAAATATGATCTAGACAATGACTCAGAATTCAAATCTTCTCGTTTTTTATTAATTGTCTCCTGTACAGAATAGTGGACAGAGGCGGAGATGCACTGTGAGACAGCCCGGAGTCTGTGCTCACTGAGTGCTGTGCAGGGAATGAGCTCGCAGCCTTGCTGGGCCTCCTGCTTTCATGTCATGTGAGAACTTTGAGGAGTGATACTCGCCTCATGTAATTCTTGTTTAGAAAATATAGATGAAACGTCAAACACAGTGCAAGTACCTGTCACAACACTATGCACTAAATACTTTTCTTATAAGGCTGGATTAACACAGATCCTCATTTCTTAAAGATTTACGGTTAGTGGGTATAATAATTTTTGACTCAATTTTTACGTTTGACACAAAATATTCAAAAACGGTTTCCCAAATGAATGTGGGAAAAATTAAAAAAAACAAAAAACCATTTATCAGAATAATTTATATGGCTATTTGTGTGGTAGAAAAAAAAAATGTTTCAGAGTCCTCCTTCTTAGGTAAGTAATTCCGAAGCATTAACTAAATCCTCTCTAACTAGAGCTTTCCAGGCTTTGAAATGCATTGGAATTAACAGTAGATTTTTCTAAAGGCAGATTCTGATTCAGCAGATCTGGTGCACGACCTGAGATTTTGCATTTGTAAGACCCTTGCAAGAGGCTCCCTCTGACCCTGGACTAAGCTTTGAATAGCAAATCTGTGAGCTCACAAGTTATTAAAACCCAGAGAAATAAATGGATGTTGCTGTAACACTGTAACCTATTATCTATAAAACTAAGATCTATTACCAATGGTCACTGAATTCATATAATGGTTGAATATACACACAAATGCTAGACTCCTCCTGGGCAATAAAGTTCAACTTGCTAGACTTACACTGAAACATTTTTAAAAAAAAAAATAGGTTCGGAATCTTTTAGTGGGTAGGGGGACTGAAAAAGGGATGGGCAGACATTAAATCCAAGATTTCTGACTTGTACCCTGACCAGGACACTGTACTCCCTTGTCGCACATTTGGCCAGAGATGGCAATGCAGTCTTTGTTAAGTGGCTGAACATCAGTACTTAAAGCTCTAGACAAGAGGAAGCCCAGAGCTCCATAATGAAAACATTCTGCGACTGTTCAGGCCCCTAAGCTCTGCAAGGAATGGATTACTGTCAGGGGATGTGTCAAAAGCTTTATGTTTAGTGCAATGGAATTACTGTACTTAATAAAGTCCCAAAGGGCTAGAGGTGGACTTCTTAAAATGACTGAGGCTTCAGAAGAAAGACAGAATGGAAGGAAAAGGCCAGAGGCCTCTGTAAACCTACTGCACTGTCACCTCCTGACTTTCCAGATACGGGGGACAGTCCTTAGGGACCTGCAAATTCCTTCAATTGGCCTGCAGGAGCACACGTGCACATACACACACATTTCTGAGAGCAGAATATGTACATTCCATTAGGGTATCGGACTGGGTCTACTCTGTTCTCGCCTTTCTTCTTCTTTTGCAAATTCTGTGGTTCTGTCTCTTAACAATTAATCACTGCCATCCTGACTCCTACTGCTCTCCACTCCCCTGGGACATATGTAACTACAAAACTTCTGTTCTCACTGGAAACGTCGGTCTCCAGGATTCTGCCCTATGGCTTCGAAAATCTCCAGATAGTAAGTATGTCAGATAGAGACACAGCTAGCGCCAGCCCTTTGAGCATCTTGGACCTTGTAATATCACTTGTGAGTAAGACAAGATGAAAGCGGAAAGACAAAGATGACACCAACTGACAAAATTCATGAGAGTGAAAGGATATAGATATTTACATGCCCAGGCTTATGCTTTGGTTCCTGTGTCTCATGAAAACATATTTTTTATTTCTTTGAAAAGAAATCATTCAAGTTATTTTCACATAAAAAGATGGGGAGTGTTTTATTGGGAATTTGAGTTAAAATGATATTTAACTATAAAAATATTTAAAACTTATTATCCACTCCCACAAATACTAACAATGGCCTTAAAATACTGACCCCTGAAGTTATGAAGAAAAACAGTATAAGCCCAAAAAAAATCTGTCATAATATGAATAGAACACACATGGAATGCATTTCCCATTGAAGACAATATTTCTTTCTTACACAAATGTTTCACTTGCCATTGAAGTAAATGGAAGTTCATGAAGGTTGGCCAAACAAAGGGGCCCATTTTTTTTAAACACTGTAGAGAACAAAGTGTATTTTACTGCAAATTACCCTTAACTGCAAAAACTACATCTCAGGGACACAGTCAAGGGTCATGAGTGGTGTATGTGCTCCCCCAAGCAACAAATACACTTTCCAGTACAGTCTATAAAAAGAAAGTGCATGCCGTAACTGGTTTGGCTCAGTGGATAGAGCGTCGGCCTGCGGACTGAAAGGTCCCAGGTTCGATTCCGGTCAAGGGCATGTACCTTGGTTGCAGGCCCGTCCCCAGTAGGAGGTGTGCAGGAGGCAGCTGATAGATGTTTCTCTCTCATCAATGTTTCTAACTCTATCTCTCTCCCTTCCCTTCTTCTCTGCAAAAAATCAATAAAATATATATTAAAAAAAAAGAAAGTGCACTTGCTCACATGAGTACTGATACAGATGGCAGGGGAGAACAGGGGAGAAAGACAGAGATTATGATAAAAATAGTTTTTAGGACCCCTTTTTCTCATTTTTAATCACAAAACGGTTATACCCTGATCATGAACCAAAATATATCCAGAACGTCTGATTGTGTGTACATTAAACAAATAGTACTAGGCTGGCTTCAAGTTAAGTTCAACCTAACTCACCAATCTGGATTGCTCTAATAGATTACATGATTTCTCATAGCATTTCAGATACTGAAAAATTCAATGAAAGCTGTTGGGTTTTTTGGTTAAGGTGGGAGACAATCACATTTATCATTTTAAAATTGAATTTTAATGATGTGTGTTAGGGTCACATACACTTGTCTTTAAAGAAAAAATTTTAAACATTGGCAATAAGTCACTTCCTTGAGTTTCAGAAATGTCACTGCTCTAGTTAATAGTACATTCTAAAAGGCTAGTTAGTGAAAACCATTTATATGTCATATATGACATTGCAATTGTCCTGTTTCAGAAGCAGATTTATTCCTTATCTAAGACTGCAGCCCTTAAACAAAGCTGTTACCTCCAAATCTCCTTCCTTAATTTTTTTATTAAACTTACAAAAACTTTACAGGAAGAATACAATGAATTACCATAAACTTTTCACCTCGAGTTACAAGTTGTTACTATTTTATCAAATTTGCTTTATGTTTTCTCTATATAGATAGCCATAGATATGGATTATGGATATCAGTATTGATAGGGGTACACATTTATCACATAGCTATTCTTCTTAGGGTTTTTGTGTTAAGTCATTTGAGAGTGAATTGCATTCACCATGACCCTTCACCTTTAAATCACCATGCGTTTCCTAAGAAGGAGGACATTTTCCCACACAATCATGATACAATGATCAAATTCAGGAAACCAGGCATTGTTAGCTATATTACATGTAATACACATATAGTCCAAATTTGATTTTTGCCAAGTGTTCCAATTGAAATAGGTGGCTGTCTCCCCCACACAACCAACGGTCCAGAATCTGCACCCTCCCAGGATCATATATTTCATGTAGTTGATATGTTTCTTTACTCTCCCTCAATCTGCATCAGTCCTTACTGTTCCTGGCCTTTCATCAAATTGCTGTTACTGATGAGTGCATGCCAATTGTTTTGTAGCATGACTCTCTGTTTAGGCTTGTTTGCTAGTTTTCTTGTGATTATATATAACTAGAGGCCCGGTGCACAAAAATTTGTGCACTCGTCAGGGGGTAGGGGGGGAGTGGTCCCTCAGCCTGGCCTGTGCCCTCTCACAGTCTGGGACTCTTCAGGTGATGTCCACCTACTGGCATGCTTGGCCAGCCTGGGTGAGGGGCAGAGGGCCGTTTCAGGCTGCCCACAGCCCCTTCAGGGTTCGTGCACTGGGGGGTGGGAGGGGTAGTGAGTGCAGGCCTGGACGTTTCCCACCAGAGGGCCCACGATCACACATGCCTGGTGGCCCCCACCGCTGAGGGGACATACCTGGTGCAGAGCTGGATGGTGAGCCAGGGGTGGACGCTGGTGCAGGATCCCTCGGTGGGGCCCTGCTGCTGAGTGAACACACCTGGGGTGGAGCCGGGCAACGGACTGGCTTCGGATGCTCCCCACTGTGCAGCAGATGCTCCTGCATGCCCTGAGGAGGCCCCTGGGGGGGAGGACGGAGGCAGCAGACCCAGGACAGGTGCTCCTGCACACCCCGCAGAGGTCCCCACGCTCCTGCATGCCCCACGGAGGCCAGCTGGGCAGCGGACTTAGGATGGGCGCTCCTGGATGCTCCGAGGATGCCCCGGCCTGGACCCCCCCCACACCCCAATGAGCTGACACACCCGGCACAGCTGTGCCAGCCGTGAAGGCTCCCAGTGCAGAGCCTCCCTGCCAGCCTCCATCCTGGCTGGGTTAATTTGCATACGGCCACTCTGATTGGCTGGTGGGCATGGCTTATGCGTCCCAAAAAATGGTCAATTTCAATATTACACTTTTATTAGTTTAGATACTAGAGGCCCGATGCATGAAATCTATGCAAGGAGCTCGGCCCTTGTAGCCACGGCAACTTGCCTCAGCCCTCGCAGCCATGGCTTCATCTGGAAGGCTGTCCAGAAGGACGACTGGAAGGACATTCAGCTGTCCAACCTTATTAGCTTATTATGGTTTTATTATTATAGATAATTTTCAAAGCTATGTATAATATAGTTTCCCATAGTACCATTGTTTCTCAAAAAGAATATTAGCATTTGGAAAGGATAATTTCTCCCTATATATAATATAATATACACATACACACAAATATACTGTCACCCTAAACCCAGTAATACCCCTCCCTCATTTTCTTAAGTAATAAACACCCAAATCCATTCTCAAATGCCACTGGGGAATGGGGGAGGGGAGATTGGCAGGCATGACCTCCCTGAATAAATATCTGTATAGCCAGGCAAAGACACAATCTGATTTTGTAATTTTTTTCACAATTTACAATATAAAAACTAATTCCACAAATATTTTCTTCTTAAAACTACTTTACATGACCTCTCTTTTCCATTCTAGTCTCCATTCAATGAAAATAAACATTTTCTTATTTTTACATATCTCACAACTCACCTATTTTCCTTGGGATTCGTCAGTCCAAACACTTCTATAGAATTAACGTTTCAATTATACTTTTTGACAGGATATTTAATCCAGAACTCTTTCACATTAATCTGTGGCTGTATTTTAAATCTGGATTTTGTCATGTGCTATGGAAGTAAAGCACTGGATAAAATTCCATTAACATCAAAACGGGAGAAAAGTAAAGAAAAGCAAGGCTGTCAGAGCTCAATGGAGTGGTTTTGACTTTCAGCTCCATTCAAACAACTACAATACTTGTGGAAAAATAACCTGACAAACTTCACAAATTTGTGGGAGCCCAGAAGTTGGTCCAACACCTTTTCATGGATGGTTGCCACTGGTAATGGAGTCTGTCTCTCCCCTTCCCCTCAAGTGAACAGATTCCTTAGATCCTGCTGCTGTCTTGTGATCATCCAAAGTCCCATGCATCCAAAGAAAATCTGACCCAGGTACAA
Organism: Murina feae; assembly: GCA_004026665.1. Taxonomy (NCBI): domain Eukaryota; kingdom Metazoa; phylum Chordata; class Mammalia; order Chiroptera; family Vespertilionidae; genus Murina; species Murina feae. The sequence goes on from PVJC01001326.1 coordinate 76,168, forward strand.
AACCCTTTCCCGGAAGCAAAGTCTATCTAATTTTGAGACTTGGTGTATTGCATGAAATATACATTCTAGCAGGCTTGAAATTGCATCCTTCTTGGTTTTAACAAGGGGGAGTGTGGACATGTTAAAGGTCAAAGGACATTTTTGTTCATCAAATATATTAATTTATTGATTTAACAAATATTTTAGACATGTACTATATGCGAGGCCATGTACACAATAGATGGATATAGCTGAGGATACAACAAAGTTTTGATTCTCAAGCAGCTTACATTTTAGCATAATAAGCATTTAATGTCTTAGGAGATTATACTAATCATGTTGATTATAGTAATGATCACCTTCAGAAAAGCCACCCAGTCACCAGAGTAATTAACTATAAATAGTAATCAAAAGATAACATGAATTAATATGAAAATGATTTTTTATAAATCTCTTAAGTAAAAAACATAAAAAGTACTTGGCAAGACTGTAAAAGTATAATACCAAAAACAAAGTTAAAACTACATTTTAAACATAGCCTTCCAAAAATTAAAAGGATTTTAACAATGAAAATAAAAAGATAACATGTATTATTTTATACGTGGTAATTATCTTACAGATGTTTCAATCTTCACAAAACTGCAGAAGTTACAACTATCACTCATGTATTAAGAATGGGGAGAAGGTTTAGGGAACTTAGGCAGACTTGCTTAAATTCATACAGCCAGCAAAGAACTGAGCCTGGATTCAACCACAGTGCATCTCATATTAGCTTATTTTTACCTCAAGCCATTCCCATCACACTCATAGGTATGACATAGATTTTTGGCATCCAGTATAGAAAAACAGAAGTAATAATAATAATAATAGTTATCTATCTATCTATCTATCTATCTATCTATCTATCTATCTATCATCTATCTATAACCCTAACATGCAAATAGACCAAATGGCAGAACAACCAAACAACTGAATAACTGGTCACTATGACGTGCACTGACCACCAGGGGGCATGCGTGGAACATGGCAGGTGTCGGCCAAAGCAGGATGGTGGAGCAGGTGAGTGAGGGTGCCAGATCAAGGCGGGGTGCTGGTTGCTGTCATCAGGGCTAGCCTCTGGTGGTCACTGAAAATTCTTTCCTCCCATGCACCACAGTCCCACCGGGCACTCCTACCTGCTGCCATCTGCTACTGGCCTGCTAGCTCCCGGTGCTGGCCCTGATAGCTCAGCACCATCAGAGTGTGTGAGTGGCTGCTGGCCCCAATCGCCCCTCAGGGCTTCTCCACCTCCCCTTGTTTCTGAGGGGTGATTGGGGCTGGCAGCCACCTTTCTCACCTGCTGCCAGTGACAGCTCCACTTGCACCTGCTATCGGCACTGGAGCTGATGCTCAGACCCACTGCTGGCACCTGCCCCAGTTGCATCACGCCATCAGTGAGTGTTAGCAGGGCTGGCATCATCAGCATGTGGGAACAGTGGTGGCTGACAGACAGAGGGACAGAGGTCTGGGGTCACGGCGGGAGGGTCTGGGTGGGGGCACGGAGGATGGGCCAAGACCCACTCCTGTGCCTACCACAGCCTCATGGCCCACAATTCCTTTCAAAGTGCATTGATTCATGCACTGAGCCCCTAGTCCTATCTAATAAAAGAGTAATATGCAAATTAGCCATCACTCCTCAACAAAAATGGCCACGCCCATAGTGCCTGGGAGGACTCTGGCAGCATCACCCTGGCAACGTGAGCCCTGCAGGCAGCACCCAGCAGGACCCGCTGGGAGATTGCCACGGTGACCCCCAAGCAGATAAGTGGGGCTGCAGGCAGCACATATCAGGGCCTGCTGAGTGGTGGCTCTAGCGACCAGAAAGCAGGAAATTGGGACCCGCAGGCAGCACCCAGCAGGGCCTGCTTGCCCATCCCCGTGGTGTGGAGCAGACAGGCCCTGCAGAAAGCAAAGAACCACGTGATGTGGGCCCAAGTCATCAGTAGCACATCCCCTGAGGGCTTCCGAATTGGAGAGGGTGCAGGTCTGGTTGAGTGATCTCCCCACCTGTCCTCCCCCTCCTCCACCTCCCTGTGCACGAATTTCGTGCACCGGGCCTCTGATAATAATAATAATAATAATAATAATAATAATAATAATAATGCAGTAGCTTTCCCCACCCTAATCCATTGTTTCATTTTACACAGTTTTGGTTACCCATAGTCAATCATGGTCCAAAAATATTAAACGAAAAATTTCAGAAAGTAAGTTTTAAATTGTGCATTATTCTGAGTAGTATGATAACATTTTGTGCTGTGTCACTCTATCATGCCCAGGGCGTGAATCAGCCCTTTGTCCAGCACATTCACTCTGTATAGGCTCCCCACCTCTTAGTCACTCAGTGCACAAATCAACTGCTGTAGTATATCAGTGCTTGTGTTCACATAACCCTTATTTTATTTAATAATGGACCCAAAGCACCAGAGTAGCAATGCTGTTAATTCAGATATATCAAAATGAAGCGGTAAAGTGCTTCCTTTAAGGGAAAAGGTGAAAGTTCTCAACTTAAAAATGAAAGAAAATAAATTATATGCTGAAGTTGCTAAGATATACAGTAAGAATAAATCTTGTATACATGATATAAACAAGCATAAAGTTGTGAACAATGGTGAGTACAGTGTAATAATATATTTTGAGAGAGACCACATTCACATAATTTATTTTAGTATATTATTGTAATCATTCTATTTTATTATTAGCTCTTCTTGTTAATCTCTTAACGTGCCTAATTTATATATTAGAATTTATGATGGGTATGTATGTATGCCGGAGACCAGTCATTGTCACTTAGTAGAGAAATGTGCCTGAAGGCTGGTCGACCTTAATTCCCCTGAATAGTGGGGGAGCTATTCACCCATCCTTTAGATGGAGACTTTGATAGTTAAAGTAGCCCTCCACCTCTGTTACTGATATGTAAATTCTTGTTGCCTCTTTGTTGTTGGAGTTTCATGCCCTTAGGTTAAGGATGTGATTGTGTTCCCCTTTGCCTTAATAAAAGCTTTAAGCAAGGCCGGTGTGGTGGGCAATCTTACCCACTAGAGGTAAAGATGCCACGCCTGGTCTCCATTATTCTAAATTAATTTTCTTCTAGTCTCTCTCTCTTCATTTTGCGTGCGGCCTCCTCCAGAACTCAAACCTGAACGGGAACCCTAAACCATGCGGGACGTGTAAGGGTCTCCCGCATATGTATAGAGAAAACATAGTATATATAAGGTTTGGTGCTGTCCTTGGTTACAGTTATTCACTGGGGATATTAGAATGCATCTCCCATGGATAAGGAGAGACTACTGTAATAATTAATAATAATAATAATAATAATAGAAAGAAGAGGTAGTGATGATAGTGGTGATGATGGTGCAAGGATTTTAAAATTGATGCTATCTATGCATTAATTTATCCATTCATTTATTTAGACAGTAGTGCTTCATTGAAGCAGAATTTACATAAAGCCAATATACAAATACTAGAGGCCCGGTGCACAAAAATTTGTGCACTGGGGGGGGGGGGTCTCTCAGCCCAACCTGTGCCCTATCGCAGTCTGGGACCCCTTGGGGGATGTCTACCTGCTGGCTTATGCCTGCTCCCCAGGGGATTGGGCCTAAGCTGGCAGTCAGACATCTCTCTGGCAGCCCGGGAGCCCTCGGGGGATGTCCATTTTAAGAAAACTTATTATCTTATTGACAATTAATTAGCATTTCCAAATATCCAAACTTTTAACCGAGTGTGATAACAATGCTTCAATGCATTCCTCTGTGTGTGCCTGTGAAATGAAGGTATGTTAGAGATTAAATCTTAAAATTTTATAATGATTTTGCAACCAGTACAAATACTAAATATAGAAAAAAATGTGAACTATTTTAAAAATTAAAGTAATTTCTAAATGCAGTTGAAACTGATACTGCTGTAATTAAGCTAGTTATTTACAGAAGAGTGAAGGAAAGGCCAAATATTATGAGTGACATTCTGCTTAAGTTCAGTTGATGTAGTTTTCCATTAATCTTTACTACTGAATGTAGAACCGCATAGTTATCCTTGCCTTTATTGCATAGCAGCTACTGATTTACCCTTTATCCTTGGTTATCAAAATCAATCACTCCAATATATTGCCTAATTCCAACTTAACTCCTTTTTAGCACCCTCCCCCCTTTTTTCTCTCTCTTGGTTTGATGGCCTAAGGAACCCAAAATGACTGGGTGGAATTTTCATCTTGCAATTTTGTGGAGCCATAGTTGTGGAGCCATCATATCCCCTTTTGGAAGCATGAGCCTCGTGTGGGCTGAAATCTAGAATCCAGCAGAACTCAAAGCTGTCAGGATGGGAAGCAAAAATTCTGCAAGGGGTAGTTAAGTTTAATAGAGAGAGTAGCCACTTCCACACTCCCACCCCTTGATTCTGGCTGTGGGGAAAACTAAGCCGTGTAATGCTATCTGGTTCAAAGAATAACCTGCACTTGGTAAAACAGAACCTCACTATTTCAGAGTGTTATTTCCCGATGACACCATAACTGAATCTCTGATAAGCCATTTTATCTTTCAATTAGGCCAACTGCTCTTGGGTGATGAGGTATATGGTAAGGTTAGGTGATTCAAAGGCGTGATCTCATTGCTGCACTCTCTTCACTTGATCTGATGCAATGCTATGTGGAATGCAATGATGGTGAAGCAGGCATTCTGTGAGTCCGCAGATGGTGGAGTTAGAAGAAATATTACCTGCAGGGTGGACAAATCCATATCCAAAATACAAGTCTGTTCCAATGACAACAAAGCTTTGGATTCCATATGGAAGAGGGCCAATATAATTAATTTGCCACTAGGTGGCAGGGTGATACTCAGAAATAGTGCCATATTAGGAACCTTGTATTGATATCCAATGTTGGAAGATTAGGCTACAGATTAGTAATGGCTAGATCCACCTCTATAAGAGGAAGTTTATATTGGGTTTATGCATAGCCTACGTCCCTACCATCATGGCCATTTTGTTCATTGGTCCTTTGAGCTGGGGAAAGAGGTTGACATATTCACCGCAGCGTCACCTCTGCAGCCTTTGCCCTTTGGTTAGCATTCACATGAGACAAAAACACCTTCACACTCTGTGACCATTCTGAGTCCATCCACTTACTTCTTTCCCAAGTATATTTGTCACCAATCTTCTAATCTTATTCCTTCAAAATCCATAACCATTCCGTCAAAACATTAGCAAGCGCCCCATACATCAGTATAGATTGCATTTTGGCCAGCTATCACTCTAGACATAGTGGGCCACCAATGTGCCCCATGAAATAGACTTCAGACTCTCTATTTCATCCCGGGTCACAGTATCTGTCACCCTGGAGCTTGTTGACATTTGGCCTGCTTATGGATTGCCTTTTTTCTTTATTCACTGTTTGCTTCATTTCTATAAGCCTTTGACAATTTTCCAGAGATCTGACAACGTTGATTACGACCATTTTTGTTCAGTTTTGGGGGGTTTACTATTTGTGTTGATGCCATTCCACCAATGAGCTAAATTTACTCTTTGTGATGTTCAGATCCTTCTCTTTAAGTGAATACAAGTGTAGCTTTCATCAGTAATGGTTGACTTCCTTGACCCTCAGTTTTTCTATCTGTATTACAGAGCCATTTCTTATTCAGGATTTGGGGGACTGGAGGTTATGTTTGTCTGACATGTGGCACATATTTGGCATGGATAAGAAACCCAATAGCTCTCCATGATGTGATGATATCAGATCTCCTTCATGATCTATACAGTTAATTTTTTTCCTAAGTTATTTAATACTTAATTCCTCACTCCCACCTAAAAGCCAGCCACTCTGCTAGAAAGAGAAGATATGCTAGGGAACATACAACATACAGCTCTGCCACAAAGAGGTCTGTAGCTTAGGGACAAAAAGTCAAGTAAATATTCAAATACCATTTGCTGAGGAAAAAGGGTAGAGCATTAAGAGAAAGCCCACAAGTTGACCTACTGCAGCCTTGATGGGGATTAGAGGATCTTTGTAGAGAGAGTGGCATCTGAAGTTATTAGTTAATAGACATTGCATAGGCCCTGTTTTCTAAAATGAGCAGAAAGAACAGATTTTTGCCACATTAAGGTAAAGAAAAAGGAGACTCCAGAAATAGGCTGTGACACAAGCAAAGGCTTCTAAAGCTGCCAAAGAGCATGAAATATTTGGGTAACTTCAGTTTTATAATGAGGAAATTGAGAATGAACAGAGGGGAAACTACTGGAGAAAAAACAATCACAATTTATATATTTACATATTTGTTAGACATTTAAAAAGACCAACCATTGATTAATCCACAGAGAATATATTGCTCAGTGGCAAATATTAGGAATTATATAGGACATGTTTTCTTTATATTGTAATGCTATGAAACTAGCCATTAGAAGAATAATTTTCAAACCTCTTTACTTGACAATTTAAAAAGTGTTCTATGTATAATTTTAGGTATAAAGAGCAAATTAAAAATGGAAAATCATGATCATTTAGAAATAAATGCTAGTGAGTGCAATATATTCTAAAACTTTGGAGGCATGCCCAGAGCAACATTCACAGACATTTACAATTGTCAATGTAGTCATTATAAATAAACCTAGTAAATAAAGTAAAAATCCACTCAGGAAGCGAATAAAAGCAAAATAAAATCTTTTTAAAAATGGAAGAAAGAAACTAATAAATTTCAAAATAGAGTTGATAAAATATAAAGCATTTTGGACTTGATAAATAAAATGGGAGCAATTTTTAAAATTAGAATGCAAGAGAATGTATCATTTCATATTAATAAATCTTAAATTTGATTATTTTGAGCAAAACATGAACAATCAAGTGCGTCTAAAGAGGAGCTCATATAAGTAGTAAATGTAAAGAAGAATTTGCAAAAATCATAAATAAGAAGCACTGACATAAAACAAACAAACAAACAAACAACTGAATAGAAAAATGGACAAAAATCTGTGATAAGATATTTCATGGAAGAAGAACTAAATAGGACCAAAAAATTCAAGAAAACGATCCACCTCATTAGCAATCGTGTAAGTGCACTGTAGACAAGTACTATCATATTGTTTGCACCTGGCAGAAAAAAAGAAAAATCCAGTGGAGTTCAGGATGGAAGTCAGTTCCAGAGCCACGTATGAGACTGTCCTCCAATGCCTTTGTTCGTTTCCTTGGTCAGGCTCATCTCTCTTATGTTTCCCAAATCTCCCTCAGTCCTGCACAAATTGCCTTCTGAGAGCCAGCCCTTCAGTTTACTATAGATGTTGTACAGGTCTAATTTGTATATAGAGCTAATCTCAGACTTTAATAACAACTAAATAATAACAATAAAGTGTCCATTTTTATTCTCCAATAATACTCAAATAAATATCTCATTGAAATTATTCAATATACATGTATAATGAGCTTATTATGTGTGAAGCTCTTTCTCAGTGTATATTCATTATTGAAAAATCATACCTATCATGGTAGCCATCCTCCAAGATGGTTTCCGGGAACCCCTGGCCCTTGGTCTTTACACCCTTGACCACATTAAACAGTGCTGGCCATGTGACCAACAAGGATACAGTGACGTGACAGTGTATCCCTTCTGAGGCTTGGTTATAAAAGGCATTTCAGTTTCCTCTGTGGCCTCTTGGATCAGTTGCTCTGGTAGAACCGGTCACCATGCCACCATGCTGCGAGGGCACTGAAGCAGCCTTCTAGAGAGGACCCACTATGAGAAGCTGAAGCCTCCTATTAACAGCCGACCCCCACCTGCCAGTCATACGACTGGCTAGTCCTCCAGCCCCAGTCAAGCCTTCAGGTGACTGCAGTCTGACCAACATCCTGAATGTAAACTAATAAGCAATTCTGAGACAGAACACCATGATAAGCCATTCCTGAATTGCTGCCTCGAGGAAACAATAAGAGATATTCAATTATTAATGTTCTTTTCTCTTTTTTTATTTTTGTTAATACTCCCTTGAGGATATTTTTTATTGATTTTTAGAGAGAGTGGAAGAGAGAGGGAGAGACAGCGATAAACATCAATGTTAGAGAGACACATTGATTGGTTGTCTCCTGCATGCACCCTGACCAGGGCTCGGAAACCTGCAACCAGAGTATGTGTCCTTGATCGGAATTGAACCTGGGACCCTTATCCACTGAACCAAACCATCGAGGGCATATAATTATTGTTCTTTTAAATAAATTACTAAGTTTTGAGGAAATTTGTTATGTAACAATATATATTGAAGACATTACTTACTTCAAGTTAAAAGTTTATATCAGGTAATATTTGATTCATCTGCTTTACTAGTATGAAATGTAAAACATTTTATGTTTAAACATGTAATGATTTTCTTTGGCAAAGATTTATAATCTAGGAAGAGACTGTCATTTTAAGAATTTGCCTCAGAAATAGATATATAAACAGAGAAACAATTTATTACTGGGCATTTTTTCTTTGCTTTGGATAATAACTAGAAGTTGAAAGTTAAAGTTACACAGGTAGGCTGTAATTTAGTCTTTTACATGGTAAATGGCAATTTCCAGAAACTGTCATTATGTCAAGAACAGGTGAAAGCCTATTTGGGGTTCAGCTAGGACCATCCAAGTGAGATAGTGTGGTCCTGATAAAAAAGAAAAGTTCATGTAATGAACATTTTTTTTCCTAATCCTCACTTAAAGATATGTTTATTGATTTTACAGAAAGAAAGGGGGAGAAAAAGTGACAAACAATGATGTGAAAAAGAAACAGCAATCGAACCTGCCACTTTAGTATATGGGACAATGAATGAGCATCATTATAAACTAGAGGTCTGGTGCACAAAATTCGTGCACAGAGTGGGAGTTGGGGGTGGTGGTGGTGTCAATCAGTCCAACCTTCACCCTTTCCAATCTGGGACATCCCTTTCACAATCCAGGACTGCTGGCTCTCAACCTCTCACCTGCCGATTGCCCCTAACCACTCCCCTGCCAGCCTGATCAACACCTAACTGCTCCTGTGCCAGCCTGATTGCCCCTAACTGCCCTCCACCTGCCAGATGATCCCCCCCAACTGTCCTCCCCTGCAGACATGGGTCCCCCACAACTGTCCTCCCCTGTAAGCCTGGGTCCCCCCCAACTGTCCTCCCCTGCAGGCCTGGGTCCTCCCCCCAACTGCCCTCCTCTGTAGGCCTGTCCCCCCACAACTGCCCTCCTCTGCCAGTCTGTTCCCCCCCCAACTGTCCTCCCTTGCAGGCCTGGGTCCCTCCCAACTGCCCTCCCTTGCTGGCCATCTTGTGGCAGCCATCTTTGACCACATGGGAGCAGCCATCTTGTGATGGTCAATTTGCATATTATTTTTTTATTAGATAGGCTGGAATCACTGCTTTAAAATTGTTCTCAGGTTAGATACTCTCTGCTCCATGACATTCTAAAAGTCCAAAGCAGCCTTACCTTAGTTTTTTGTTTTTCTCTGTGTCTTCTACTACATTCTCATTTGCACTCTTTGTTTTTAATCATTTAAAAATATTTTTTAATTACAGTTGACATACAATTTTAGTTTCAAGTGTACACCCCAGTGACTAGACATTATGTAACTTGCTAAGAGAGTATCCAGATAAATCTCACACCTATCTGATATAGTTATTAGAACATTATTGACTATATTTTGTATGCTGTTCTTTACATCCCCATTACTGTTCCTTAACAACAAATTTGTACTTTTTAATCCCTTCACCTTTTTAACTCATCTCCCAAACCCCCTACCATCTGGCAATCATTAAAATTTTCTCTGTATCTATAAGTCTGTATCTGTACTGTTTGTTTATTTTCTTTTATAGATTCAATTGTTGCTAGGTATGTATTTATTGCCATTTTATTGTCCATATTTTTATCCTTTTTTTGCCTTTTTCTTCTTAAAGAGAATATTTAACATTTCATATATACTGGTTTGGTGGTGACGAACTCCTTTAGCTTTTGGTTGTCTGGGAAGTTATTACTCCTTCAATTTTAAATAATAGCTTTGCTGGTAGAGTAATGTTGGTTGTAAGTCCTTGCTTTTCATTACTTTGTATACTTCATCCCAGTCCTTTCTGGCCTGAAATATTTCTGTTGAGAAATGAGCTGGAAGTCTTATGGGAGATCCTTTGTAGGCAACTAACTGCTTTCCTCTTGCTGCTTTTGAGATTCTCTTTGTCTTTAACCTTTGGCATTTTAGTTATGATGTATCTTAGTGTGGGCCTCTTTGGGTTCATCTTGTTTGAGACTCTGTGCTTCTGGACTTGTATGTCTAGTTCCTTCATCAGGTTGAGGAAGTTTTCTGTCATTATCTTTTCAAGTAGGTTTTCAATTTCTTGCTCTCTCACTACTTCTGGCACCCATGTGATGTGAATGTTGGTATGCTTAAAGTTGTCCCAGAAGCTTCTTACTGTATCCTCATTTGGGGTGACACTTTTTTGTTTTTGCTGGCTATTCTGATTGGGTGTATATTCCAAATTTCTGGTTTTAATCTTAGCTTCATCTACTCTACTCTTGATTCCTTGTAAATTATTCTTCATTTCAGTTAAAATATTCTTTTTTTATGACTGGTCCTTTTTTATGCTGTTGAGGTTCTCATCAAGTTCATTGAGCATTCTTATAATCACTGTTTTGAACTTTGCATCAACTAGATTGCCTACTTGTCTATATTTTGTTTAGTTTTTATTTTTTGCCTGGTGTTTTGTTCTGTTCTTTCATGCGGGACATGTTTCTTTCCTCATTTTGGCAGCCTCCCTGTGTTTGGTCTATGTTTTTAGCTAGAGCTACTACATCTCACAGGATTGGTAGGGTGGCTTAATGTAGTAAGTGTTCTATAGAGCCCAGTGGCACAGCTTCCCTGATCACCCAAGCTGGGCACTCAACATGTACCCTCCTCTCTGCCACCTCCCTATGTGGGCTGTGTACATCCTCCTCTTGTAGTTAAGCCTTGATTGCTGTTGACATGTTAGTTGGAGGGGTTTGTCCCCCGGCTAATAAGCTGCATAGACTGGCTCCAACCACTGACTACTGACCTGCAACAACTGTAGAAGATCAGCTGTGCAGAGGCCCACCCAACAGAGGAGGCTGGGTTCTGGTGCCTGCTAAATCCACCCCTTGAGTATGTCACTTAGAGAGGTGGTTGGATGGTGGTGCCTTGACCTGGTTTGTAGTCCACTGATTGAACTGGCTCTGGGGCCTCCTGGAAGGTGCAGGCCAAGGTCAGCTTCTACCTGTGTTCTGCCCAGGGCTACCTAGCTCAAGTAATATGCAGATGGCTGCTACTTTGATGGCCTTTGAGATGCCCAGGCAAGGCAAAGCTGCAAATCAAGTTGACTTTTGCTAGTACTGGGCCTGGAGCCTCTTAGCAAGAGGTATGGGGATGCTGAGAACAGATGCTTGCTTCTTTGAGAGATTTTAGGAAAATCTGAAGCACGAGTCAAGAATGTCCATATGCATGAAAAATCCATTGAAAACTGTTTGGATGGGCCAAAATTTGAGTGGGATAGGGCATCAGGGAATCTCCAGGGTAGGGCAAATACTATGAGTGGATTGATGGAGTCTCAGATATGAAATCCACCTGCTTGCTCTGTGAGGGGAGGTCTCACCAAAGGAATGATGGCCTCTGCCAGCACTTCTGTCTGGGAAAAGGCTGATCCCCAAGCTCTTGCCCTGATGTTGGACACTTCAGTCCCTCCCTGTATGCCTTTTGAGCTACTGCCCTAGCACTGAATTTCAGAACAAGTGAGTCTGAGTAAGTCCATGCACAGGCCCTTTAAGAGGAACTGCCTGGGACTCCAGTAACCCTATGTCTTTCTCAGCCTCAATCTGTGCTGGGTTTTATAACCAGCAAATATGAGACTTCTCTCCCTGGCACTGGAACCCTGGGCTGAGGAGCCTGATGTGGGGCTGCAACCTCAAGCTCCTCACGGGGGTTTGGGGGGGGGTACCTCTACAGCTGAGATATCCTTCCTGATTTTTATTGCTACAGGTAGTGTGGGACCAGCCCATTCTCTGTCTCCACCCCTCCTACCTGTCTCAATGTGGCTTCTTTTTTATATCCCTAATTGTATGACTTCCATTCAGCCAGATCTCCGGTGGTTCTGAATGATGGCTGTTCTATAATTTAGTTGTAGTTTTGATATCCCATTTACATTTTTTATTTTTTTGTTTTTTTCATGCCAAGATACTTTTTATTAGATATAAACAATTATAATTTAAATGTGCAAAGGTGATGTCAGGATGTTAACACAAGAAATACTCACAATTAGAAAAAATAGGGTAGTTCCAGTTGCACAAGAGACTACCCTGTTGTCAGGAGCTGAGCATATGACTCTGCCTTTGCTTGGGTAAATATTGAATATTATTTAATAAAAAATAAAGAACCCACAGAAAGTCAGATCTAGGTGGTCTTCATTATGAGAGGTACCTTATCTTTGAATATGATTTGCTATTACTGGACTCAGGCAGCATTCTGGGTTGATAGGGTTTTATTATGATCCACACTTGCAGTGAGGCTGCTGGCTCTCCAACTGAGTGCTTGGTGTTGACAATTATTTCTATAGCATTTTGCTTCAGTTCATTTCATGCTTTCACATTCATTAGCTCACTGATTTCTGTCAAACAAACAGTTAAATTTTATTATGGAATAGAAATTTATTTATGTCCAAAATTTTGCTTTACTGTGCTGTTTAATTTACTTGTCTACACCATTTTAATATCCTTAATAAATAAAATGGTTCACCATTCATTTGACCTGAATAAGCCTTCTCCAAGATATTAAGCTTAAACTGCCTTTTGGCCTCAGATTTCACTGTGATTTTTTATTATATGTTCAGAGGCTAAAGTAGCTAGGTGATCTGAATCTCTCCTCTCTGTTCACACCCTTTCACTTGCTATATTTGAGGTGATGAGGAGTTAGGGGAATATAGCCAACAACAGGAAGTGTGATCCTATTATCTGAAGTCATAAATCTCAAAAGGCTCATGAAGGTGTAGCTTTTAAGAGAACTGGGAAGTGCATCTTCTCTGGTGTGTTTTGTAAAAGATTAAAGCAGCGGTTCTCAACCTTCCTAATGCTTCGACCCTTTAATACAGTTCTTCATGTTGTGGTGACCCCCAACCATAAAATTATTTTCGTTGCTACTTCATAACTGTAATTTTGCTACTGTTACGAATCGTAATGTAAATATCTGATATTCAGGACGTATTTAGGTGACCCCCTGTGAAAGGGCCGTTTGATTCCCAAAGGGGTCGCGACCCACAGGTTGAGAACCGCTGGATTAAAGCCTTCCTTTTCCACACTATGGCTCAGAGAGAGGTGCTATTCACCCAGGAGGGTTCAGTCTGAGAAATAACTATAGCACATAGGGTTGTAAATCCAGCCTTAACTCCTTTCCCTTGCTCTCATCTCATAGGCTGTCCTTCCCCATAACAACCACTGAGAGTGTGTTCCTGTATATTCCAGACTGTAAAAATGCTTTGCCTTGAGTTTGAAACATAAATGCTCATGAATTTGAAAAGAAGGAAAGAGAGAAGAATGAAAGAAGGGGGGGGAAAGAGAGATGGAAGGAAGGAAAGTTGGAGTGGAAAGAAAGAGGGAAGGAGAGGAGAAGGGAAGGAGGAAAAAAGGAGGGAAAGAAAAAGGAAGTTATAGAGACAGGGAGGGAGAAAGGAAAGGAAGAAAGATGGGAGGGAGGGAGAGAAGAAAAGGAGAAAGTTAGGGAGAAAGGGCTGAGGAATGGAGGGAGGGAGAGAAGAAGGGAGGAGAGGAAGGAAAAAAAAGGAAGGGAAAAAAGGAAAAAAGATTATGAGGAGATTCTATTTGTTCTTTTGAAGCAAATTATTTAATCATTTTCTCCAAGATATCTCTAAGCTATGAATGGTAACAGGATGTTTACACCAGGTATAAGATTGGACTGAAATCCCAGTTCACTCTGGGAACTAATAAAAGTAAAGATTTTAAATTAAGTATCACTTTCTCCTAGAAGCACATGGACATGGAAATGGGGGTCAAAAGGGCAGCAACAGTGTTGTAAGCACTTTATCTGAAACATAAACATCACTGGAGTGCATTTTGGACCAAATTACCTCTCTCAGATCTGGGATGTTAGCATTCCTTCCCTACTTAAACATGCCAATTTTACTGTGGCTTTGAGGAGGGTTGATCAGGGGTTTTGGTGGGGCACTTGAGAAAAGGATCTTACCTCAAGGACTAATATAACTCAGGCAATTAAAAGGCATCCCACTGAGGAGAACCTCATAAAACTCCACATCCCTGGAACAGAGTCCTCTCCATAAATATTACAGGTGAAAGGCATGTATTACCCCATTGTGGATGATAATGCAGTCACCTTTCTCTTATAAACAGACACCATTAATGGATCCAGAAACACTAACACAGTTAGTAGATTCAGAAATACTGAGCTTGAAAGACAGATTTTCTGCACAATATAAAGTTTTCAAGGAGTACTTTATGGTAAAAAAATAAATACCATACATAATATCTATAATTGTCATTCAGAAGGTCATCTGGATGGTCGTTTTGCTGTTTGGTCTAATTAGTATATTAGCTTTTTAATAATATATATATATATATATATATATATATATAGAGAGAGAGAGAGAGAGAGAGAGAGAGAGAGAGAGAGAGAGAGAGAGAGAGAGGGAGAGAGATAGAAACATTAATGATGAGAGAGAATCATTGATCGGCTGCCTCCTGCACGCCCTCTACTAGGGATCAAGTCCACTACCCGGGATGCGCCCTGATGAGAATCCAACCCAGGACCCTTCAGTCTGTAGGCCAACACTCTATCCTCTGAGCCAAACCAGCTAGGGCTAGATCTCCGTGTTTTAATGGGTGTTGCTGTTTTCAAATATATCATGAAACCATAATAAAACAGTAACTCTTTGGGTATACAGACCTTTTCCTTTCAAAATGAAGATGACATATTGTTATTCACAGCAGCCAGAAGGTGAAGCAACCCAGTGTCCATAGACAGATGAATGAATAAACCACTACATTGTATAGACATCAGTGGAATATTATTCAGCCTTTAAAAAGGAAAGAAATTCTGATACATGCTGTAACAGAATGAACCATGGAGACATTATGCATAGTGAAATAAGGCAATCACTAACAGATAAATATATTGTATGATTCCACATCTGTGATGTACCAGGAGCAGTCAAATTCATAGAGTAGAAAGTAGAGTGGTGGTTGCCAAGGAATGGGGGTAGAGAAAAATGGGGAGTTGTTTAATGGGAACAGAGTTTCAGTTTTGCAAGAGGAGAGTTCTGGAGGTGGAGTTCTGGTGACGGTAGCACACCAATGTGAATACACTTAATACCACTGAACTCTACATTTCAAAATGGTTAAGAGGGTAAATTTTATGGTATGTATCTTTTACCACAATAAAAAAAATAGTAAAAACTTTAAAACTGAATTTACTATGAAATTACATCATTTCAATTCATTTGGGGATATTTCAATTTACTCCACTCCAAAAAAAAGCTGTCTTGCTATTAACTTGAGAAATAGTCCATTATAACAAACCCAGCCCCTGTTCATTTCTTTGTAGAGTGTCCTTGACTGAGGAGGCAGTTAGTAGCTATTACAATGTAAAGAGAAGTAATTTAAAGTGTTAACAATTATACTTTTTATGTTGTATTGGCAGATGCTTTCACCACATAGTATTGCCCCTGGGACTGACAAAAGCATGCTGAAGGATTATCTGGTGGCTAATCCTACAACCTTACTAATGAAAGAAGAGACCAGGATTGCTTTAAAACCCAAACTTTGCAAAGCTGTAAATTGGTTGTGAGTGCTGCTTCCAATAGTATTAGCCAAAAAGTTGCTCAGCCAGTCTGTGCCTTTGCTCATTTTGTCTGTTTCTGACCCATTCTAGAAAAAGCTTCCCGCTGGAACTCTTCCTCTTGGAATAGTAGTTTTGGCTAACCAGGCATTTTACTTGCTATAAAACATAGATGTTCTAGGAAAGATGAGAGCAAGCAAATAAATGAGAATTTGGTCAAGAAAGGCTAAAAATTTCTGAGAGTAAAAAGACAAAATAAAACTGAAAATATGCTGTATTTCACATTAGTAAAGATGGTAGCGTTTAAGTTTTTCAAATAGTGTAGCCTCTATTGTCTTTCCATTGTCCCTAAGAAATCTTCCCATCTTCACCTCACTTTATTCTGCTCCATGCTTCATAAAGACACTTGTTTGTTAAGAGTCATACCTGTACTTCCTTAACAGTGTGGGGCTTGGGAAAGTAGTAAATAAACATGTAAAGACCCATTCACAAGTTGTACGTCAGCAAAGGTTGGGCAGATGTTTTATGTGTAGATTGGAAACAGAATATGGACCTTTGCTCTCAGACTGACATCAGTGCATTCCTCTTGTTTCTATTAGTCCAAAATCTTTCCACCTGCAACAGAACTGCTTACTATCTCTTCTGTGGTCCCATTCTCTCCCTGGAGCGGATAATTCAGCGGCTTAGTGCAGAATTGCTTACTGCTCTTCCTACCCAAGAACAGAAATGGGAGATTTGGAGACAGGAGAGATAGGATGATGTCACACATAGGATACTAACTTCTGGCACTCATCATCCTCGTTAAAATTAACAACAGCCATGTGTGCCCTGAGTTTCAGTCCTCATGAACACAGAAGCAGACTGTGCCTCAACAACCTGCTGCTTCTCTCAGTCCCTTCATGGGGGGAACCAAGTTCCCTGGAGTGTTTCCAACCTAATGAAGGAGACAAGACAAATATATATGATGAAGACACAAGAATCCCTCCAAACAAAAACAACAAGTTTAAATCAATACATGTAAGGAAATGCAGAGGGCTTATCGAACCAAAGCAACATAAAACATCAAGAGAAGAGTAAGGACAGTAATTTTAGACTCATCACATTTTGGTCAGTCTTCCTTCCCTTTATGTCTTTTATTTGATAAGGTTCCTTTATTTGCACCGTTCAGTAGTAGACAGTGCTAATGCTCTTGAGAGAATGGATAGTGAATGAAAAGTAAGAAAGCAAAGGCAGTGGTTGGTTATAAGACACATGAAAAACCTCCTGTGCTAAATTTATTTAGACAATGATTTGGAAATCCAAACATCTTTGATCAGTTAAAAATTGAGCCTCAGTTCTTACAATTAAAAAAAGGAGAATAGAAAAATCTAAATGTCCCAACTGAAATGTAGACAAAACAACTGCTTCCTTAAAATATTTGTTTTCTAAATGTATTTTCCAACTTTTTTTCTATGACGTTTAAGTAGCCAAAAACATTTTTTAAAGCCAATATTATCACTACCTTGGAGTGGTTGACTGCTCTTCCTAAGTCCTCAGTGTTCAACTTTCTCTTAATTGCTTTTTTCTTGCTCTTACTCATGTGCATGAAAGCCATTTTCTTATGTTGTTCTAAAACTGAGCTATTGTGTACATTTATCAACAGATAGCTAAGATAGGTAATGCAAATATCCAGGAAAACTGAGAGTAAGAAGCTGGCAAGGACGCATACAAAGTAGTTAATTCTTTTGTATAAATATCAGTTCTTTTCCATAATGTCTGGAGCTACATGGATCTTGCTATTGCCCCAAATTCTACTGATGGCAAGTGGAACCAGACAACTCCAGGCCCTCAGACATGACCATCAGCTATCAGGGAATCTAATAAAGTGAAGCAGCAATAGATCCCTGGAGGAAAAAAGCAGCGTTCATTAAAATTCAATTAAATCAATGCATAGTAAAAGGGTAATTCCCAATGATAGTGCGCGTGCGCACACACACACACACACACACACACACACACCTTGAGAAGATATTCTCCGATATAAAATAAATACTTGAAACAATACTTTCTCACGTCTTGGGGGCAAATATAATCTGCCCAAAATCTATCAGTTAAAGAAAGAGAAGTCACAGTTTTTGCTGAATTTAATTGTGATACAAGCTACCACATAGACAAACCTTGAAAACGTGTTAAATGAAAGAAGTAAGTCAGAAAAGTTCACTTGCTAGATGGTTCTATTTATCTGAAATGTCAAGAATAGGAAAATCCATAGAGACAGAAAGCAGACTAGTATTATCCAGGGCTGAGGTGAGAGGGAATAAGAGTGATTGCTAAAGGGTACAGGTTTCTTTTGGGTATGATTACAGTGTTCTAAAATTAATTGTGGTAATGGTTTCATAACTAATAAGCTAAATATACTGAAGATTACTGTGTTAAGTGTTTTAAATGAATGGATTTTATGAAACATGAATTATATGTCAATGGAGTTGTTAAAGTAACGCTTTTTTACTCACTAATTTGATTAATCTATTGCTTTTCCTTTTTTTAGTAAAAAACTGAATATCTGAACTTGCTTATAAATTAGGAACCTGAGGGCATTAAAAAAGGAGGCAAATTTATTTAAATAAACAAGCTGGACTTTAGTATATTTCCCCATTCCTAATAGATTAAACTTAAAGTACATTCTTTAGAACTGTGGGATGTGAGATTCTTCATACCTCCTTCTCAGGTACCACTATTATGTCTTCAAAATCAAACTATATAAGAATAAGAATCCCACCCTGGCCAGGTGGTTCAGTCCTTTGGATCATTGTTCTCTACACCAAAAAGGTGATGGGTTTGATTCCCAGTCAAGGCACATGCCTAGGTTGTAGGTTCGATCCCTGTTTAGGGGGCATAAGGGAGGCAATCTCTCTCTCTCTCTCTCTCTCTCTCTCTCTCTCTCTCTCTCTCTCTCTCTTTCTCTCTCTCTCTCAATAAACATATCCTTGAGTAAGAATTTAAAAAAAATAAAAAGAAGCCCTAGGGACAATTTTAAAAAATTACCTCAAAGAAGTGTTTTCCTTCTCTCCATAACACTGAGCGTTTGAATCAGTAGAGTCAGTTCAAGGTTTGCTTGTCTCTTTTCTCTGATCTGGAATTAGAAATAAAATGATGGCAGTATAGTGAGACCCTCTGAAATTACCTTATAATATAGCATCAGAGTTGTGAGTGTGTGTTTCTAATGGAAATATTTCATGAAAATATAATTTACCTGTCTTAATAATGTGAGCAGAAATCAAAGGGGAGAACATTTTAATTTATAACAAAAGCCCCCATTTCCACCATTTTAAAGCATGTGGATCTGCTTTGCAAAGTTACAGTTTCCACTTTGCAGAAAGGAGAGGATACAGGGAAAAGGCAGTTACAAAATATTGTGGGGAAACCCATTTTATAAAAACGTCAGCCTTTTCATAATCTAGAGGAATGCAGGTAATAAACTTTATTAAGGCTGCACTTAGAAAAAAGAAAAGGAAAGAAACCCTACATAAAGCATGGCAAAATTTACCATATAGTAAAATTCATTATAAATTCAGTCCATTCTAGTTCTACTTAATAAATTATCAAAAAGTCTTCATGTGTTTTGTGAAAATCCCTGCAGCATAGAAGACATACAATATAAATGTTAATATCCAGTCAAATTATCCTTTGTTAGATGCGCCATAACATTTTACTGAGGGACAAAACTCAGTGAATTCTTATGTTAATATCAGAGATTTCTCTAACAGATTTAAAAATTGTCTTATCACATTTTCTTCCACAAAACTGAAGTCTCTTTCTTGTAATTCTGTGCATTCTCCTTCCTTCAAGGTGAGATCTCATGCAACCACGTAAGGGCTTTTTCCTCCCTTCATACTCAGTTGCTTTCTCCAAAGTTCATCTGTTGCAGAAAGACCACAAAAACTAAGCGATGCTTTGAAGAGGTGGAGAAATCACAGCTTTAATACACGCGCGGACTCAGGGATTAATCCAAATCAGAGTGGGGGTAGCACTCGAGAACCTTGCTTTATAGGTGCCCCTCGAGTTCATTGATTTGCAAATATACTCCCTCCCCCCAAGGCCCTGAAGGGAGAATTCTT
>PVJC01001327.1:0-96084 GCA_004026665.1 Murina feae
TACCCCAGTAGAGACCCCAAACCTGAAGGGACTGTGGGCAGCCTGAAAGTCTGAAAATGGCCCTCAGGCCCACACCCAGCCTGTCCACACCCCAATGGAGTGAGGGACCCCACTGGGGGGCTTGGCCAGCCTGCAAACAGCCATCAGCCCCTCACCCAGGCTGGCAGGTACCCCAGTAGGGACCCAAAACCTGAAGAGGCTGTGGGCAACCTGAAAATGGCCCTCAGCCCGTCACCCAAGCTGGCCACACCCCCAAGGGGTGAGAGTACACACTGGGGGGTTTGGCCAGCCTGCAAACAGGCATCAACCTCTCACCCAGGCTGACCAGGCACACCAGCAGGTGGACATCCCCAGAGGGGTCCCAGACTGCGAGAGGGCACAGGTCAGGCTGAGGGACCTCCCGAGTGCACAAATTTTTGTCCACCATGCCCCTAGTTTTGTATAATAGCACCTGCCTGAGAAGGTTATTCATTCATTCAACAAATCTTACTGATCACATATTGAATATGAAAAATCTGGTAGTCATTGGGATTCAGTCATGAACAGGGAATGGAAAAACCTGGCCCCCTGGAGGTTATGTTATGTTAGGATAAAATGAGATAATGGATTGAAAGTGCTTTGCTCTGTGGCTAGAATAGTGTGTATGTGATAAATTGTTTTTTGACAAAATGAACAGAAAGTATATAAATAGCTGGAGGTGATAATATTTACCTTTCACTTGTAAGTATGTCTATAAAGATAGACACTGAAATAGTAACAAAGCCCTTACTTTTGCAAGAATGAGTCTAGTCCACGGAGAAATTCAGAATTTATAGCCATTGGGATTTACAGAGGTTTTTTTCCCCACAAACAATAGAATACAAGAATATTACAATCTGCTCTAACTTATCCAAGCAGAAGAACAGGAGGATATCAGGGGCCATGGACTCGATGAGAGGGTGTTGAACTGGGCTCCGAAGCCATGCAACAAAACAGCAAGAGAATTCTGATTACAGTTCAAATTTTAATAGATTCCCCCTGGTCCTGTGCCAGCGCCTGTGTGATGAGCAGAGCGTGAGCCTCTTGCTTTCTGGCTCCCACTGTGTGTCTAGCAGAGAAAGATGATTCTGTAAAAGGAAATGATGGTGCTTTTTCAAAGATTCTGGGTAGTCAGGATTCAACACCCGGAAGCTCTAGGGTTCTAAAGGGGGTTAGAGGATCTTATGAGCATAGAGTGCTTGACATTAGGGAAAGGGATGGGGTTCTTGCTCTCAGATAAACAGTAGGAATTCTACCACCAAGTGGCTATCCTCTGCAATTCCATGAATTGAAAATAATGCTGCTATTTTAATTATACGTACCTTTTAAATATATAAATATATATTCATACACACACACACACACACACACACACACTGCATTTATAAAACCTTGCCTCTGACATTTCATTGGCATCCCGCAGTATGCACCCATTGCCTTATAGTGACCTCACAATTCCAGAAACGTGCGTGGAGCACTGGCGATGAACATCTTCTATGAGCCCAGTAGAGTGCCGGCTCTGGGAACACAGAGGGATGCGTTAAAATACTTTCTGCAATAGCATATATTTGCTCTCCCTGAGGAACCATTCATGTGTCTCTGCCAAGAAACATTAGCCTTTTCATTTTTTAAAAATTTCCAAATAATATATGTAGAATTAATGTAAAGGAAGTGCATAGTTCAGTGCTTGTACATAATTGGTAGTCAATAAATGGCAATTTGTAGGAACACTCAGTACCTCAAACTTCCTGGATAGCTGTGTTAAACCAACAGTGTCCTTGGTAACAAAACTGGGAGAGAATCTGGGCAAGATTCAAATTCCGGAGAGGGAGTGTCCAGCAGCCAGCCCCTGGGTTCTGTGCCAACCCCTCTGTGATTAGGGGGAAATGGGGCTGTTTACTGGCTGCCTAGAGTGCATCCAACATGTACTTTTCATCCAAGGTAAATTCCACAAGGGAGGAGCCGCCCTTATTTTCATCCACTACTGCACCCAGAACTTTGCATGGTTCCTAGCACATGGTATGCACCCGAGAAATATTTGTTGAAGAAATGACCAAATTGGGAAGCTCTAGACAGAGGCCAAAGGAAAATGACTAAGCTACTTGCTTGAGTGCCTATCATTAATGCATAATTTTCCAAAGCAATCCAAGAACAGGCGAGATGTTTAATCTCTGTCATGAAATGTAACCTTCGAAGGGAAGATGAGCAACCACAGTGTGACTCCTCCGAGTGCCCTGCAGCTCTGAGCATGCTGGCCACTTCGCTCTGATGTGGCTGGTGAGAGCCTACTAGCAAAGGCATTTTGTATGTTAAAGTGAACCACATTTTAGTCAATGATGTTTGTGATGACTAATGAGCCCAGAGTGGAAACCAGGAAGCAGTGGCCTACACTACATGACAGAAAATATTGACATAGAGCATCCTTGCTCAGCATACTCCTTGAAAAAATTCAGCATTTGGTATTTGCGACAACTGTGGTCTGATTTTCTTTACAGTTGTGGTGGCATGCTCTGGAAAGGTAGTAAGCTCTCATATATAATGTGTGAGCAATTTGGGGTGGTGTTAGGGAAATAAATTTTTTTGGTTTTGTATTATGACTATGGCAACACATTTCCAAATTCCGTACTTTATTTTGGTTCAGGGTAAAAAAGTTGATGGTAGTTAAAGGCCGATGGTTCCCATAATATAACACATGCATGATTATTCCTTTAGTCAATGACTATTTATTGAATATCTTCTATAGGACAGTGGGTTTTTCTATGTGTAAATTATATCTTTTGTGTTTAGATGTAGCACATCTCTTTATCTGTCTTTGCTTTGCCTAATTCTTTATTATCACCCGGACTCCCCCTTCTGCATCATTTCTAGGCTACCTCCTCCCTCTGGTTCCCAAGACATCTAGGTGCCCCTACTGCATTTTTTCTCCCATGATTTCTCAATCTGACTATTTCTAGTCTATTCTGTATCTCCCACTGGATGGGGAAGCTATTTGAGGGCCTGGGCTATGATTTTCACTAATACAGTCCCATTACCTAACTCAGTGTCTGAAATATAGAAAGTTCTTAGTATGCATAGATTGAATGAATAAGGAACTAAATAAGTCTGAAATTATTTTTAAAGCACATTATGCAAAGGCGTGATACTGGATCTCGGCGGACCCTCGAGCACCAGCTTATTTGTCCTAAAGCAGCTTCCAGCTAGCTCAGTTATTCTCCTGTACTTGACAGGTGCTTTTGCAAGGCCTACTATGTTTCTGGTCACCATCACTTTGGAAGTAGAGCTGGGTATTTGTAAAAATAACTCATATCAGGTGTTGTTTGCCTCAAGTCCTGTTAGATTCAAAGAAGAAAATAAGAATTGAAGAGTGATGTGGGTGGGAAGGTCAGGTGACTAGGCTGGTAAAACATTCAAACCTATTTTATTTTGAAATATAGCCTTTTTAAATCTTCTTTGCCCCATTTTCCTCACATTTGTTAATTTGCCCACCTGGGATTTATTCAGAATCTACAATATCAGATACTCAGAATATAAAACTAAATGGCATGATCCTCCTTAGGAAATATACACCGTTAAATGTTTTTTAAAGGTGATCCCTGCCATTGAGACAAACACATTAGTACAATGCTTATTATCATAATAAAACACACCTTTATTATTGACATTCAGATAATGAACTAAAGGGTATACATGAGAGCAAAAATATGGATTGCCATTTTCTGTTGTTGGTGGTATATCTTATTATGTGAAGCTTTTAAATGGACCTGATAGGCTTCTATTATACAGTTAATATAAAACAAACACACATACATACACTTTCCCAATTGTTTCAAATGGCCCTCTATTCTAATTTTAGATCATTCCTCAGTTGTATTCATGCTTCTAAAATTACCGGGTTTATAATTGCAAGTGATATAAATAAAATAAAACTCTATCTCTTTACTTGAATAAAAGGTAGATTGTTTTTTAACAATTCAAAAATAATACTCATCTTTGTGGGATACCTTTGTTTATGGATATTTTTAATGTATTCTCTGAAGCTATGTTTCTTTGCTAAACTTGTGGGATTATCTGACTGTATCTCCATTAGGCCAGATGAATTAGAAGGCCACTGGCATTTATGGTAGTTGAATGGGTTCATGATCAAGTTTGTGTGAAGTCTAGATGTGCTTATGATGGATGTTTCATTCTCCAGGTTGGAGGGAAAACCCAAAAGTTAGGAGAGGTCTGTTTTGTAATGGTTGTCAGAAGGATTTTATGACCAAAATAATGTAACTGTGCAAAAACTTTTATGATTTAATACAATTCCCTTGCTTGGATTTCTGACATTATTTAAGACTACAAATTATTCTTTTCAGAACTAACCCTCAGTATCATAATGATTTAGCTGACACTTATCATATATCCACTAGGGGCCCGGTGAACAAAAATTTGTGCACTTGGGGGGAGGAGGGGGTCCCTCAGCCCGGCCTGTGCCCTCCCGCAGTCTGGGACCCCTCGGGGGATGTCCACCTGCTAGTGTGCCTGGCCAACCTGGGTGAGGGGCTGATGGCTGTTTGCAGGCTGGCCAAGCCCCCCAGTGGGGAACCTCACCCCATGGGGGTGTGACCAGCCTGGGTGAGGGGCTGAGGGCTGTTTTCAGGCTGCCCACAGCCCCTTCAGGGTTCAGTTCCCTACTGGGGTTCCTAGCCTGCCTTGATGAGGGGCTGAAGGCCATTTTCAGGCTGGCCACAGATCCCATTGACCCAAGATTTCAGCAAGGCTGGCTGGAAGCAGATTTCTGGTGTTTATTTTCTATACTTGAAACTTTGTTGCCTTGAGTGGAGACCACAGCCTGCCTAGGCAGGCAACGAAGCCTCTGTTTGCTTCAGCTCTGTGGCTCCTATAATTGAAACTTTGTTGCCTTGAGCAGAGGCCACAGCCGGCCTAGGTAGGCAGTTTCCTCCATCACTGGCCTCCTGTTTTCTCTAGCTCCATGGCTGCTGGCCACCATCTTGGCTGGGTTAATTTGCATATCATTGCTCTGATTGGCTGGTGGGTGTGGCTTGGCTGGTGGGTGTGACTTAGGTGTAATGGAGTGAGGGTTAATTTGCATATTACTCTTTTATTAGATTAGATAGATGGCCTTATGGGGTTGTATTTTTACTAGAGGCCTGGTGCATGAAATTAGTGCATGGAGTGGGAGTGGGAGGTGGGGGTGGTTTCCCTCAGCCCAACCTGCACCCTTTTAAATCTGGGACTCCTTGACAATCCAGGACTGCTGGCTCCTGACCTTTTGCTTGCCGATTGCCCCTAACCATTCCCCTGCCAACCTGATCAATGCCTAACTGCTCCTCTCCAGGCCTGATTGCCCCTAACTGCCCTTCCCCTGCCAGGATGGTCCCCCACAACTGCCCTCCCCTGCAGGCCTGGGTCCTGCCCAACTGCCCTCCTCTGCAGGCCTGGATCCCTCCCAACTGCTCACCCCTGCAGGCCTGGGTCCCGCCCCCCCTAACTGCCCTCTTGAGATGGCCATCTTTGACCACTTGGGGGAAGCCATCTTGTGATGATCAACTTTCATATTACTGTTTTATTAGATAGTATTGTTCCTGTCCCACTTCCTTGACTAGATTACAAAGTCATTAGGGATGAGAAAAATAACATTTAATCATAAGGAATTCTATAGAAGGCCTGTATGTGCCAGCAGTATTCTAAGCACCTTATGCATTTAATTAATTTATTCTTTACACCAATCTTGAGGCAGATATTTTATAATTATCTTCACTACAGATGGAGTATTGAGTCCCAGAAAAGTTTAGTAGCTTGTCCCAGATCTCCAATCCTAGTTGGTGGCAGAGTGAAGATTCATGCCCACACAGTCTGGCTCCAGATGCTGTACCCATTGTTTCTTCGTTGTATGAATTCTTTACATACCTCATGCTTATTGCATGGCACTTCAGACATGGAAGGAACTCCAGAAATATCAAATGATTGATTTATCAAATAATTATCAAATGTTTCCATAATTTAATCAAATTTGTTTTTATTTATTTTTCTATTATAGTTGACCTGCTCCCTCTTACAATCCAGGACCCCTTTAGGGGATGTCAGAGAGCCAGTTTCAGCCCACTCCCCACAGGCCAGGCCAAGGGACCCCACAGGTGCATGAATCTGTGCACCTGACCTCTAGTGTGCATATAAGATCTTTGGTTAATCTCTTCCCACCCTTCCCACTCCCCCACTTCTCTCTAAGATTCATCAGTCTGTTCTGTGTTTCCATGTGTGTACATTGAGCATCTGCCCCCTGGTGATCATTACGCGTCACAGCTAAAGTGGTATCTATATATCCTTCTGTCTGAGACATAAGGCAGTTATTATTACTTTAACATTCTTGGTGAGAAATTAAATAAAGAACAGGAATTATTTCAGGTACAGCATAATAATTTCCTGCAGAAATCCCTCCTCATTCTCATCACTGAAAATTCATGGTAGCTAAATGCTCATCAGATTCAGATATGGAAACGTGTGGCTCCCAGATTTGAGATTCATCTAGTATACATTCAGTCCTCAAATGAATTTAATTTTTTTCTGAGGCAACATAGTAGTTACAACTTAGAAAATCTTTCTTTTCACCTGTTTAATAAATAATAGTTCTTTGGCCCATTGTAATAGAGCATATGAAGTATCGTGACCCTAACGTAAATACTGCTTTCATGATAATTTTCTGTACTGCCCTTCTTTCCTATATGCCTTTCACTTGCTCCGGTTTAAGAGATGTCTTAGAGAATCCATTAAAAACGATCCCTTCTTTTTGTATTTAACCTTTAATCACACTATGAAGTTTTAAAGAGTTAAAAGTATTGACTGTGGCTTTGCTTTCTATAATCCAAACCTTCTTTTATTATAGAAAACCAATATCCTAATGCCACATGCTTAAATGAAAAGAAAAAATATTCTTTACAAATCCCTTATATAAAATGAAAAACTTGCGAAAGGTGAACTATCACAGCTTAAGAAGAAAAACAGCAAACAACTTTGCTTGTAATGACTTCATGTGAATTATTCCGTTTACCTGCAGACACCACAATGCATTGTAACGTTCCCAATGATAGTGACAATCTCATTGAAAGTTGAGGTTATTGGTGTACAGTGCCCACACATACACACACATGTGGATCTGAGTCATGCATCTTGTATATATCTATTTCACTACATGGCAAAAGGCTGATAAAATATGCTCATGAATAACAACTAGATTTTATACAATAGCATAAAACATGGTGTGATGTGCTAAGGTATGTTAGAAAAGCTAAGCCAGTGTGATAAAATAATATTTATTGAGACAGGAAAATTCCAACAGGATCTTAAGCTATACTTCCTATACTTAGGATTTTTATGAGGAAAAGAAATGGGAAAAGCATTTTGTATTGGAGATGCCATAATGAGGAGGTAGAAAAAAATGGGGGAGAAATGAAGATCAGAGGAGCGAGTGACTCCAAAGCCAATGGGAAATACAATGAGGATGGCCACAGGAAGTCTGTCCATCAAGGCAATAGTGTGTGCCGGAGAGAGGGAAGTGGAGGGGTCATCTCCTATGTAATGAACAGCTGCTTCTCAGGTCTTCTGATCTGCTTTGTTTTGAAAAAACAGAAATTCCAGATGAAATCTTCAGTTTAATAAACATCATTAACTAACCAAATAGTGTTTAAAAGCTTTGGTAGGCAGATGCTGCATTATCTTAAACAAAACAGATGTCTGGACTATGTTCTTACCTGAAGACCTCAGGTTTACAACCTGAGCTGGAATGAGTGAAGTGATGTAAATTAAATCTTCATTCGAAGAGCATGGCGGGCCTTTCTAGTGGAGAGGAATTGTAATTTCTGCCTTGCATGTGGGGGAAGTACTACGGAAAATATGACAAGTTTGATGAAGAAATGAAGAAACCTGGAGTCTTACTATTCAAACTGTGTTCCGTGGACCAGTAGCTTAGTATCATATGGGAAGTTGTTAGCAATTGAGAATCTCAGAGCACACTTCAGACGCCCTGAATCAGAATCTATGCATTACCAGCATCCTCAGGTGATTTGTATCCACGTTATTGTTTGAGAATCACTAGGTTTAGTTTACTTAATACTAGTGTTCTTGTTTGTAAATAGCTCCTGTAAGAGAAATCATACAGCAAAAGTTTGAGCAGATATCACAGTTTCTGAGAACTTGACTGTGTTACTAGTGGAACATGGAACCATACAATTTCACTCTTACTGAAGCTTGAACAGAGCAGCGAATATATTAATGTTGACACATCCTTAGTGCTTCCACAGTGTTAACTTCTTAAGAAGCTGGTGAGCCAAATACAAGGATCAACACAAGTAACACATTTATTTGGTAATCAGTAAATTACCTTAAAGAGTCAGTAAATGTTCAGTACTCAACAACTGATAAGATAGCTTTCATGTCCTTTTTTATTTATTTTAATATTGTGCCCAGTCTCAAGTATAAGTTGAATAGAGTGACCCTTGGATGCTCTGTGAAATTGACTGCATTTCCTAAAATTCTGTGGTTTCCATTGCCATACATTTTTTTTAATATTGAGTCCACCGCCACTGTACTGGCCCCAGCATAACAATGTCTTATCATTGGTTCTGATGGGGCCACTGGTCACAGGGCAGCTGTTCTCATGGCAACATGTTGTTACCTGCATGTATGTGAGTATGTGCTGGTGTATATTCCAAATCAGAACTTCATCTCTAGTGCAGAAATAATAGGCAATTTACCCAAAGCAAATCTAATTGCCAAGTGGATTGCAACATATCTGAGTGTGAATAACTTTTGGTCCCATGATGGAAGTTGTGTTCTAGGGCACTAGTTGGATCTCGAATTTGTGAGATAAGTCAATTAGTGGTTCCTCAGTTTTTTAGAAACGTAATTGTCAGAAGGTAATGGAAACTTCTGAACTGCAGCAACTCATTAGAAGCAATGAAATGACTTTTTTTTCTTGAAGTCTATTCACTGAACTTGGTTTTTGCCCCAAAGATATCTTGAAGATAAAATTAACAGTTATGTTCAAATGAACATCTGTGGAGGTATGAGGTTTGAATTCTGCCACTGGGAAAGTACTCTGGAAAAGTTAATGGCATCAAAGAGAGAGGGACCTGGGTTCAAATTTCCACTCGGCCACATTTGTTATGGGACCTTGGATGAGTTTCTTAACCTCCATAAGCCTTGGTTTTTTAATCTGCAGAATGGTAATGTAATAGCTATTTCAGAGCATTGTTAAGATAAAAAGAAATAGTATATGCAAAGTGCTAAGAAGCAGCCCTAGCAAGTAGCAAGAGCTCGAAGATTGTTATTCTAATTGTCAACCTTGATTTTTTTCAATTGGCCTTTATCTGGAAATAGTTCAATTTTAGAGCACCCTTACTTTTTTCAAGGTTTGATCACTAGAAAGCATGCCACTATTGTAGTATCTACTAGAAAGAGGCTGTGTCTTCCTGTCATGTTTGTACTTTACAGAAATTGACAGTTTTTTTTCCAAAACAGGAGTTTACTCTCTTGTTCCCTGGTAGATTGTGGTTTGATTTTATTTGGCCTTTATGGCAATAATACTGTCACTGAAGCTCAAAGAAAACTCCATTTCTCTCCTAATGCTTTATTACTGCTATAGCCCCCAGAGAAGACCTGGCAATGTTTAAGAGCAGAGAGCAGTTGAAGAGTTGTGCTTGGTGACTAAAACTTTTCTTCACATTTCACAGAGAGTAATTATTTTCTGACACCTACAGCTCAAACAAAGAGTATAATATGAAAAGAGTATTTCATTTCCAACTAAAAGTGATGATAAAATTATGGGTTATTTTGTTCTTCTTCTTATTCCCTTTCCTCTGATTTTCAATGTTCTTTTTCTCCATGTTTTCATTTTTAAGTCTACGTTTCCTTTTATTTAACATTTAAATAATTATGTTCTATACCAATGACTGCTGGCAGCCAGGCTGTAAACATCACGAGAACAGGGCTGTGTCTGCTGGAAACACTGCTGTGTGACTCAGACACCTGCCACCCAACAGAGATTTTCTAAATCTACAAATGAATGAAAAAATGAGGGAATGAATGACATCAAATAAAACATGGCCATGGAATCAAACAACTTAAATATATCCTGAGGACTTCTTCCCTCCTTTTACAGAAGTATTCTAAAGGATGTAAGTATTCACAGTGGGCGTAATATCAATAGCAACAGAAGGAAAACAAGAGAACTTGGGTTAAAGTTTCAGAACCTTGAAGGACCCAATGCTCTTCCAGGGACAAGTTGAGTATTATAATGATACAGAACTATTTTTCTATCAATTGCTGAAGCTTGATGTTTTCATATTGTGCCTGGAGGTGAAAGGGTCTACTCCAGGGACACCTTTAGCAGATAGCATTGGATGTTTCAACCCTGAACGAATTACAGTTGGCTGACACCATCGCCACAAATAGACTTGGAAAGTTCATATACCACCAGTGATGTCACAGGGAAACAAGGACTCAGGGGAGGAGGCGCAAATGATTTCTTGTCTCTATGCATTGCTGTAGAATCTCAGACAAATTCTGTCATTATTTTTATAAAGGTTGTTATAGTCGTCTTGAGTTGTGGAGTGTTGTAAGGAAGTAATAAAATAAAGTATTCAACGATGTAAGTATAGTACACATCTATAATAATAAAAGCATTATATGCTAATTAGACCAGACCTCCTTCCAGATGACCTTCTGGATGAAGCCAGGACTGTGAGGGAAGCCTGAGTCCGAGGGCCTGAGGGAAGCCGGTGCTGGCAGCCGGGGGAAGGCAGGCCTAATCTTGCATGAATTTCGTGCATTGGGCCTCTAATTTATTAAATATTATTTGAGTGATTTTTATCTGGGATGCATATATCTTTATTTAATGCTTCTTAATCTTCTGCAAAGCATGATATATTGCTGTTTTAATTCCAGTAACCTTAAGAGATAGATATGGCAAATTTCACTGCTGCCCTTTCACAGATGAGAAAACCATGGCTTAAGGAAAGTAGGTTCTATGCAAGGGCCAAAAGTTGAGTGGACCTGGACTTACCTAGATCAATTATTCAATCACACTTAAGTTTTTCTCTTGTCCTAGTATCACATCCCACACATGCCTTTTATTTTTATATTTTATTAATAAAAATATGCTCATTACATGTAGATTAGAAAAAAGACAAATCAAAGTCGAAGACCAAAGCTGTGGGTAATTGAGGTGAGGACTGGGACCCAGGAAAGATAGCCTTCAAGGTACAGGGACAAGACTTGGTACTCAGTGGATAAAGGTGAAGATAACACCTTCTGTGGAAAGATGAGGGGTTCAGGGTATCTTGATGTGAGACTCTGGTCTACATTAATGAGAAAGTTTTCTTTACATCAGCCCATAAGATAGATTATAGCAAATATTTCATCTTCCCTCAAAGGCTCAGTCATTCAATCTTTCATAGAAACAAAATTCTTTTTTCCCCCCACAAATATATTTTTATTGATTTCAGAGAGGAAGGGGGAGGGAGAGAGAGATAGAAACATCAGTGATGACAGAGAATCATTGATTAGCTGCCTCCTGCGCACTTCCTACTGGGGATCCAGCTGCAACCCAGGCATGTGCCCTGACCAAGAATTGAACTGTGACCTCCTGGTTCATAGGTCAATGCTCAACCACGGAGCAACCCAGGCCGGGCAGGAACAATTCATAGTACTGAAACTCATTATATTCCCACCATGATAGCATTTAAAAACACTGGCTCCCACCTCCAAAATTACTGCCTTAATTTCTCTAGGCTGAGTGGAAGGCAAGCATAACTATTTTTTAAATGCTCGTGTGATTCTGATATATAGCCAAAGTGGAGATTCACAGCTCTACAGGCATCTTTCAATTTGTGTAAAAGACTGTCAGCAGGAAGCTTTTCTGAGAGTCAAGATTTTGTACTAAGAATTGTACTTTCAATAGTTTTATAGATTTAAGTGTTTCTAAGCTATCCCAGTATGAAACCTCTTCTAAGAAAAATAACTATGCCCTGCTTTCGTAAATAAATATGATTTTAATAATGACTTGGCTTTCCTTAAATAAAAGAATTCTTATTGCTTTATACATTTATTTTCTCCTCACAGTAGTTTATTTTGTTTACAGGAATTGATTTTGTTAATCATTTATGATCCCCTGTTAAAATAAACTAATTGAGGGCAGGGATGCTTAATTATTTTGTTTATTGCTATTTCCTCAGTGTCAAGAATGCTGGTACCCTGGCTAGGAAACTCAGTTGGTTAGAGTGTCATCCCCATATGCCAAGGCTGCAGGTTTGATACTTGGTCAGGATACATACAAGAAGCAACCAATGGATGATATCTCTATCTCTCTCTCTCTCTCTCTCTCTCTCTCTCTCTCTCTCTCTCTCTCTCTCTCCCTTCTTCTCTTTCAAATAAATGATTTTTTAAAAAAAGAATGCCCTGGTATATAATAGGTTCTCAATAAATATTTGTACTGGCAACTTCCCACTTACAGTATTTTAAACTATGTTCAGGCCCAAGAAGGACAATGGCCAGCATATGAAAAAGGTTCTTTGCTATTACTATTTACTTCTATTCTTCTGGGAAGCAACATGGTACAATAAAGAAACTAAGGGCCCCGTACAAATACATAGGATCCAAACAAATCCGTAGTTTGACTTTTACTTATTGACCTGGAGGAAGTTCCTTTAACTCTTTGGGCATCTTCTCACCTGCAAGATCATGCGTTTGGGTGAGTTGACTCTTTTCTAACTCTTATTTTTGGTATTTCTGTGACTCCATCCAATCATTATCAGAGCCTATCATCAAATGGCTTTCTCTCCTTTTTCATTCTATAAGTCTTAAATATTTATTCAGTTTGGCTTGTACATCTTTTGTCCATTTCCCATGTTGCTATGGGCACATATGCTCTTTTTTTTTTAAATGCAGTTATCAAGGTCCCTTTCAAAACTGTCCCTGCGGTGTTAGTAGTCACTTTGGCTAACTAAATGTCAAATGATACCCTACTAGGCATGCTCACCACATACACATATAAACCATTGATAATTATGAGTGATTCTGCAGCATAAAGCATTTAAAGATTCTTCACAAGGGATCCACTCTGCTTGGCATTAAAAGAAGCTCAATTTCTAAATCCTACGAGATTGTAGACCTAGATGCTTTGGAAACTTAAACACACATGGAATACTTAGATACAAAGTCATTGAGAAGATGAATTTCTTATATTGTACTTATTTGGCAAGTGTTTATTGACAACTCACTACTCTGTGCAGAACACTTTAATGGAAAAAGAAATTTGCTCAAGGAGTTTAAGGCCAATCCCAGACTGTAAATGGCTCCCATTCTCTTGGGGGAAGGGCAGGAGCAGCAAAGAGGCTTATCAGGAAGCATACTTTGATTTCCTTCACCCTAGATAGCCCCACAGAGGGGACAGCCTTGCCTCTGAATAGATTGTAACCACCTTGAGACAATTTTCTCCACTTTAATGCTATTGCCAGGATATTGCAGTAATCAGATCATTTGACATCACCTATATCTTGGCATCTCCAACCTTAATATACCACATAGGTCTGAGCCAGGCATCAGGGATCTGCCGCTGTACAGTGTACATACATATCTCATAGCGTTAAGCCTTTTTGAACTAGAGGCCTGGTGCATGAATTTGTGCATGAGTGGGGTGCCTTGGCCTGGCTGGCAATCAAGGCCTATGGGGTGGGGGAGGGGGATGGAGGGAGGGAGGGACCCTGGGAGGTTGGTTGGGCTGGGGGGGTGGACCCCAGGAGGTTGGCCAACAGGGGGAAGGGGCCATGGGAGGTTGGCTATGGAAGCACACTGACCACCAGGAGGAGACTCCTGCATTAAGCTCCTGCGCATCATAGCAACTGGTCAGTAGGTCATTCTGGTTGTTCTGGTCATTCGGTCATACTGGTCGCTTAGGCATATGTATATATATGGCACAGGCTTTGGGGATGGTGCCTTCTAAGCACTACATTGGGGTAGAATATGGGCTATCTTATAGAGAATTTATTAATTGAAATGGGGAATTCCTATAAAATATTTCTCAGAGTCAGTCTAAAAAATCTTGCTTATGCCCAGGGTTAATATCTACTAATTTACAACCATAAAATATTATGAGTCATTTACAGTAGGCCTCCTTTCTGAAATCCTAGTGCTTCTGTACTCATTGATTAATGTCTATGTGTAATATTTGTTAAATATTTCCAAGTGCTGTCTCTTTTCCTGCATATAAGCATACACACTCTCTGTTCTCTCTCCTATATGTATACATACATATTCTAAATATATCTCTTATTTATCTACCTATCTAAACTCTATGTTCTCTATATATGTTCATATGTATGTATACATTCTGTTCATTTATCTTTCTATGTATGTATATAGATATATAGCTCCATATATATGTATTGGAAGGGGCTCATTTGTTTATTTTCTGCTATTCTCTTGACTTCAAATTAAATTTAAAACATTATAGCACATAGTATGCACTCAGTAAATATGTGTAAGTAATAAATATACCTGTACCCATAAATATACAATAAATATGGAAAGATCGGCAAATGTGTGCAGAGCTGATGGTGTGTCAAGTGTAGATGTCATCGTTCATATTGGTGTGGATTTCAGGTCATTGTTCCATGCAATAAGCATACAAGCAGCTAGTGCTTATATCAAAGAATGTTCTTTAATTCTAACTTAGCAATCCCAACAAGTAATAGATAGGGAATGACCTTTATACAAATTGTAAGGATTTCTTATACAAGGCATTCATGTATTTAATGATTTTAATACTATACTTAAAATCTCTATATTGTGTAGGCTTCTCTTATAAAAGAAAGAATGTTCTTCCCTTTCCCTTTCATTTGTTTATACCTTATCCCCAACTCAAAGTTTAACTTAAATGTTCCCTTTGTTATGGAATTCTTTCCCAACAAATCCACATTTTGTTTCACTTATTTTGAACTCAGTGTAGTGGATGAGTACAATAATAGAATCATGGCAATAGTAATAACAGCAAACATCGTCCTCATTGTACACCAGGCATCGTCCTCATTGTACTACATGTATGGATTAGTTCAGTTAATGCTCACAATATCCATGCCATGTAAGTCTTATGATTATAACATACTTCTCAGACATGAAATCAGAGACATGGAGAGATTAGATAAATTGCTGGAGATCACACACCTTGTTGGTGATGAACTCAGTATGCAAAACTCAGGCATTCTAATTTCAGAGTCTGTGTTTTGCCTCACTGCCTCTTTCATAACAACATAAAAAATGTTATATGGCTTTTATGCCCTTTCTGAGTCATAAAAAAGTCTTGAGAAGTCAAGAAATGTTTAAAAATTCTGTGATAGTATATAGAAGAAAATTCTCAAGAATCATTTACATGGTCTATGTAACCAAATAGACTTTAACCAAAATGAACTTTAGGATAATAGTGATGGTCAGAAAATGTTAAAGAAAGAGGAGGAGGATTGCAATAGAAAGGGAAGGGAAGAGTGGGTACAGGAGGAGATTAACCAACAAATTTATATACATACTAGGAGCCCTGTGCACAATATATTGTGCACTCGGGGGATCGGGCCCCACACACCACCTGCCACCTGCCCATCGGCCCTGCCCACCCCACACACCCCAGCCTGTCACCTGCCCGGTATGTCCTCCTCACCCTGCTGCCTGCACTGCACATGGTTCTGCAGTTCCGCTGCCCGAATCCATCTTGGCTGAGTTAATTTGCATACAGCCATTTGATTGGCTGGTGGGAGTGGCTTAGGTGTCCCATAGAAGTGGTCAATTTCAATATTACGCTTTTGTTAGAGTAGATGTGCATAATACATGGACACAGACAACAGTGACATGAAAGCCTGGGGTTGGGGGGGGGTGGAAGTGAAGAGGAGAGGATCAATAGGGGAAAAAGGGGGAGAACATCTGTAATTCTTTCAACAATAAAGATAAATTTAAAAATAAATAAATAGATAAAAGCAACCT
Source organism: Murina feae (assembly GCA_004026665.1). NCBI lineage: Eukaryota > Metazoa > Chordata > Mammalia > Chiroptera > Vespertilionidae > Murina > Murina feae. The sequence goes on from PVJC01001327.1 coordinate 16,042, forward strand.
CCTTGTTCTACATAGAAAACTAATTCTGCCTTATGGGATGGAATTGAATGTCCCTGCTTAGTTTTTATCTGTTGATAATTAACTGACAAGAATATAGATTAGACTAGCCTGTATTTATGCCCATTTTTATTCTAATAATTTCTATTAAATTCCAATATATATAGGGAGTGAGAACAGGATTTTATCAGATAGCTCTAGTTTGATATCCAACTCTGCCTGCCTCCCATTAGCCTCATGAGTTTGGAGCTAATAATAGGGTTAATGGGTGGTTTAAATGAGATAGTACATGGAAATAAATTAACTCAGCAGCACATAGAAGCACTTAGTAAAGGTCAGATGCTATTGACTGTTTTTTTTAAGTTAAAATAACATTTATCTGTTTTAATAGTTATGACACTATTTAAATGAACAGAAAAAAGTGACATTAGGCCCTAACTGGTTTGGCTCAGTGAATAGAGTGTCGGCCTTCGGACTGAAAGGTCCCAGGTTTGATTCTGGTCAAGGGCATGTATCTTGGTTGCGGGCACATCCCCAGTAGGGAGTGTGCAGGAGGCAGCTGATCAGTGCTTCTCTTTCATTGATGTTTCTAACTCTCTATCCCTCTCCCTTCCTCTCTGTGAAAAATCAATAAAATATATATTTTTTTAAAAAGTGACATTGGGGTTTAAAATGATAATAGGTAGCAACTGATTATTTTGTACTTTGTTTTGATCAAAGAGGATTGAGAACATTCTACTCCATAGAAATGAGTATTTGCAAATGGCTTCAGGTTTTAACCTGCTTACCCTTACTTCTCAAGATATTTTTATTCCTGAGACCAACACAAAATGATTCATCTTGGCAGTTAATGTAGTAGTGGTTTCTAATGCATTGAAAAGACAACACATTTGAGTGTGCACATTGCTTTCAAAAAACAAACTCATTATAATGTGTATGAGTTCAATTTTATAAAGAAAATATCTATAATAATGAAAGTATAATATGCTAATTAGATCAGACAGCTGAATGACCTTCCAGATGTCATTCTGGATGTCCTTCCGGACCAGGTTGTGGCGGTGGGGACCAAGGCAGAGGTGGTTAGGGGTTATCAGGCAGAAAGGTGAGCAGTTAGGGGTGATCAGACAGTCAAGTAGAGTGGTTAGGGGTGATCAGGCAGGCAAGCAGTTAGGAGACAGCAGTCCCAGATTGTGAAAGGGATGTCTGACTGCTGGTTTAGGCCTGATCCCACAGGGATAGGTTGGAGTGGGATTGGGCCTAAACCAGGAGTTGGACATCTCATGAAAAGTCCTGGATTGTGAGAGGGTGCAGGCTGGGCTGAGGGGATCCTCCCCCACATGAATTTTGTGCACCGGGCCTCCAGTATTACAATATTTATAATAAATCCTTACAATAACAGGATGGATGTTTGAAAAAAAACCTCTGGCTAAGACTATGAGCATGTTTTATAGTATTGAATGAAGAAGCTCACTCTAGTCCAGATAAATCACATCAATTGTTTTCTCTTGATTAGGAAGCCTGATGTATGGACAGAGATAGAAAGGTAGTCTGGCATGATTTTTTCCTCCTAAATCATCTTGGCTCTTTTGAGATATTTGCAAATTAATTGCTTGATGATGCATTCTAGTGTCCTCCCAAACACAAGAATTGGTATAATTCTCTGCATTGACAAGATGCATCCCAACCCCTTCCATTATAAAAGATGGACATTTCATCGACTCTTACAGATTCAGTGCTTTAGGACTAATTTCAGAATTAGCTCCTCTGTGGTTGTCACTATTCACATTGACTTCTTTCCCACTAAGACTATATTGGCTACTTGCCTGACCTTTCAGCTGGTGTGTGAGAAATGAATGCAAGCTAATTTTAAGGCATAGCCTAAGATAAACATTAATAAGATACATCTGCTGGAGGTGGAGAGAAATAGGATGTACAGACCAAACATCAATGATTTGGAATAGGAAAACGAAAAGTCACATTAGCTACTTAGGACTGGTTAGACTTTTTCATTATTATCCTTCTTTATTTTTATTAAGCATCTACTATATTCCACGTGTTTTAAGAGTTTATCAGTTAGACATAACAGACCTTCTACTTTAGATAGATCACAAACAAATCTATATTGAGTAACAGAAATAAGTGTCAAAGGGAAATTATGTCAGGAAGATAGATAGAATGTGCCTGGAATAGTTGGGAAAGTCTCACTGAGAACATGACATTTGAGTTAATGAGGGGATAAAGGGGGAAGCCATGTGGCCGTTTGGCAAAAGATCCTTCTAGCAAGGGGAACCAGCAGGTGCAAAGACCTTGGGGCAAGAGAATGACTGACATTTTTGTAAGGAGAATGCCTGACATTTTTGTGGACTTATGAAGAGGTCAGAGTGATTGGAAAGGATCCAGACAGATAAATGGGGGTGTTGACAGGATGAGATGATGTGGATCTTAGTATAGAATAAACAGCCATACGTCTCAGTTAGCCCACGATGGTCTGGATTAACCCCTGAGTGGCAGATTATCTATAGTACACCCCCTCACTCAGAAAAGTGTTCTTGGCTTAGATGATCATTATATGGTGATCCTAGTCTAGTAGATCACTCTTAAGGCTTTCAATTTTACTCTTAGAGATATGGGAAACCATGGAGGGTTTGGGCACAGGAAGGCCAAGATATGACTTAGGTTTTATCAGGATCACTTAGTCTCCCGTGTTGAGAATGGACTGTTGGGATGGGGTAGCGAATGGCAAGGGTGAAATCAGGGAAGCTAGTTGGGAACCTGTAGGTTTATCTTTCTGATTTGCTCAGTGCAGCCAGAGTTGAGTTCTTTCATTTGAGGCCATGCAGCTAGATAATAATGCAAATGAACATAGAAGCAATTCTCCTGACTTCCAGTCTGGCGTTGTTGGTTTTCTCACACAGTTCCTTGTTTTTATCTTAGTTTAAATTTGAGGATGTGTTTTGAGAAATGGAATGAAACCCTCTCCTTTCCTCCACACCCAACTAGCTCATTTTGAGTGAATCTACTCTGGGTTTCTTAGATCTTTCTTTTGAACCTCTGTTTATGTAATCTCTTCAGAGTAATGAACCTCACATATTCAGAACATGCTTATTAACTCATGAGTGTGAAATATATGCTAATAAGTTAGAATGGAGCTGAAGGACAGAGGTGAATGTACATGTTTACCAACTTCAATGGGAGCATTAATATTAACTGGAATTACATGGACTCAGTAGGTCTAAACATATCTGAAGAAAGAATTCATTTTTGCTTATATTTGTTTCCACTTGATTCTTATTTTTTTTTGGGGGGGGGAATTATCTTTAGTGCATCATCATTTGTTTTCTTAGAGTAGATAATTGGAAGAATCTATGTGCTTATTATATACTTATATATTCAACTACAATTAAATATGTGGGACTACACTTAAAAGATTGAAATGTATTTGCGTATATTCTAAATATGTGCACTTGATATGCAAATTTATGTGTGTTGGGGGATATGGGATGTTATGTATAGACACATTTACATATATGATATTTTAAGTAGACTATATGTCCATGGGGAGTTACCCAGATAGTGAAATTAAATTCTGCATTCTCTCTACTAGCCACTAAGTAAGTAAAACCTTAAATTTCCGGCAACTTTGGTATCCCCCAGGACAAATACTTGTCACATAAAGTGCTTATCTTACCTCTCCTGAGAATAATTATAGGGGAATAAGCTAACTCTTGGGGCATTTGTAAGAAATAAATACAAAAGTGCTTTTATAAGACACATATAACATAATACATGGTGGTCTTTATTGTCTCAATTATGTTTCTGTTGTACACATATGCTTGAGATTTCTCACATTCTTTTTATCTTACCTTCAAGTGCCTACCCCCTTTTGGAAACTCTTTATTTCATATACTAAGCAAAAAGCTCATGGTTCATTTTAGAGACTCTTCCTATTGCATGTGGTGTAAGTTAGTAATGTGTAAGAAGCATCATGTGGGGATTCTGCCCATTTGCTGTTGGGGTGTAAGATGGTGGACAGACACCCTGTTGGCACTCTTTCCTGGGTATAAGAGAAGCAAGAGAAAGCATGGTGGATAATAGAGCATTTAAGGAGATAAAGAGAAGAAAAAGGAAAAGAGAGAAACGGTGTTGTTTGAAAGTGGGCATTCAAAATATTAAACAACCTTTTCAGGACAGGCTCAGGCCACTGAGTGAACATGCACAATAAACAATCAGCGACATGGTATCTGTACTGTTTAAATGGTTTTTAAAGAAAGCTAAAGCCCTCAAATTCTATTTCCGTGGTCTAGTCTAAATTGTTATTTTTTACATTTTATTTCAGGAAAAATTTTTCTTTATTGCAAATTCAGCTACTTGAAAATCTTGAATCACACTTTGTACATCAAAACCAAAATTTATACATGCACAAGTTTTTTTGGCTTTTTGTGCATGGAACTGAGGTACAGAACTTTACGAACGGACATTCAGGAAAGGGACTCCTATGATCAAGTGGAGTCCTTATTTGAACTCCTAAATTTATCATAAAAGTTGCTTTCTCACTTATTTATTTCAACTTCTGGTGGGGTCTAGTAGAACAAATAATCCAAAATAGTGGGTAATCCAAAAATGTAATTTATATCTGGCTTCAGAATACATTACCAGATGTTCCTATAGCAGATTTCCCTTCCTAATTAGGCCTCTCTTAAAGTAGGAGTTAATTTTGTCTTCATTAGCTGCTTCCAAATTAGCAGGAATGGGGCAAGGAGAAAACCCAAGGCATGCTGGGTATTTAGGAGGAAACAGGCCCAGTGCTAAAAAAGTCAGCGGTAGATCTTGCTCAAAGAATGAAATTCAAATCTGGGTAATAGAGATGATGGGCATGTGCACTGAAATGTTTATTGAGCACCTTCTTCAGAAATTCTCAGTCGGTTGTTCAGTCTTTTTATCTCGCTATTAATTTTGAGTGCAGAACAATTCTATAATAAGAATAGGCAGATAATATCCTGAAACTTTCTATAGAAAAAAAAAAATAGAGGCTCAGAGAGGTTAAGGGACCTCTCACACAGATTGATCTCTGAGTAAACAGTACCTGAGATACTGAAACTGATTAATGAGTGATAAGAAGATCCCACGGTTTCCATCTTATTGATGATGTGAATAATGAGGAAGCAAGAATTCTCCTGGCCTAATCGCATTAAGAGAGCTAAGATAATGAAGCTGTGATTAAATGGCTATTAAACTATTTTTATCAAACAGAGATCAAGCGAGTGTGAGAATCTAGGGACACAGAGTGTAATTGCAATTCTACAAGAGGCGGAAAAAATGACTATCATGAGCAGGGCATGGTCCCACCATAATAGCCTGTATTCAGAAATCTTGGGGATACCACATGCTGGTTTCACTCTAGGTTTCTCCCTCAGGTGTCGGTTAGCATTTCAAAGTCCCTGATCTCCTCTTTAATTTAGTGGATTTATTCACTCTCTGTGTGTAGTTGGATGAGTGGAATGCATTGTCTGTCTTAGAATACGTAACCAGTTGGAAGATCCTTTGCCAATTGCTCACAAAGGAAGAGGGCCCAGTGATTATACACTGGATCCAATATTTCAATTTTGAGGTGACTCTGGGCACCTGAAGGGTCAGAATTTCCCTTTCTTCCAACTGTGCCTTTTGAATTACAGCACACTTTGTACAGGTCACATAGGAACCCAGCCATCCCAAAGAGCAGTCATGAACTTTCTGATTTTGTTGACTGTTCTGAACTCTCATGTATTAAGGATATGACATTGCTTTGGAATTGTTGCACTTTCTAAATTTGGGTTGTTCATATTCATGTATGCGTATCATCTGTCACTGAAAATTCCTTATACCTTGAATGAGTTATTGTTGATATGCTTTCTTTATTCTTGGAGAGCCCGTAGAGAATGAAGTGTTACAGTCACATGGACCTTTATTTAGGTTGGGAAGAACAGCAGCAGACTAGCATTGTGTAAGGAGAGCCCAAGGTTGAACCCCACCATGGACAATGCTGCTAGATTGCCCAGAGCTCAGTGGAGGAGATGACTATTGGCTGGTTTGTACCTTGCTCCACCCATCGGTGGTCAGTTGCAAGGCTGAGCTCAATTTGTGTTCCTCTACTCCACTACCCAATTGGTGATCTGCTCTCTCTTCACCGTGCTGCTTTTTTTCCTTTATAAAAACTTATTTGAAGCTAATAAGTATGTTTCTGTTAGAACAGTCATTTGCAATATCAGAGTGGAATCTTTGAATGGTTATCTTACAATGTTGTTTTACTGACTAATGTGTTTCCAGGACCTGTCACCTGCGAACAGACATGTGTTACTAGCCCAGTGAGCTTCCTCTGCAGCAACTTTGACCTGTGTGCTCTGTCATTTGGGACCAAAGCAATAATGAAAAGTGACATTAGTTGTTTAACAGAGTTCTTTTGTCAGCTCCATTTCCTTTTTGGGGGTGTTTGGTTATTGAAACTCATGGTAAACTAACTGAAATTGCCATGGTTAGGGGCAATGTCCACTCAGGTTTACATGTAGGAATATCTGTGAGCTTCCACAGAAAAGTTTCATTGATAATATCAGACTTTCCCTCCATTCTTTTATGGTTAAAGAAAGCAGAGAATTTGAAATAATAACATCCTTTTCCTCTTAATTAAAGAACGACCTTCTAAAATAATTGGTCTTGGAACCTCTCTAAGTCATCCACATATATGGATGATAATTAAAAGGTTTAAATTACTTCTAATGGACAATTACTGATTAAAGCCCTACTGGTCCATAATAGTTGAACACCAAACTGCTCTACCTACATACCCCAACACACACACACACACACACACACACACACACACTCATACACAATTCAAATCTTCTATCCTATAACACTCATTGTGGCTCCAGTAGAGAAGATAATTAAAAGAGTTGGCCATTTAATCAAATCTTGTAAAATAATTATAACATTATCAACTTCCAATATTTCTGGCATTATATTTGGTATACATTCAGCCAGGCTTATTAATGAATTTGGGGAAAACTAAATTTAAGTGATCTTTGTCATTTTGACTTGATTGGAATTATTGTAGTTTTTTCACACCAGGGATAAAACTAAGGCAATATTGTATTAAGTGATTGGAGGATTGTCATATTGTAGGAAAGCCAAACACAAAATTTATATTGGAATAAAGAAAATTACTCATTTATTAGTGAATATTCTTAACTATTTTTTCTTGAGCTATTTTTAAATTTAAAATAAACATTTATAAAATTGGGACATCTGAAAAATATCTAATTTATTGAAAGTGTATGTGTGTTTGTGTCTGAAATATTTTTAAAATTATCTTTGAAATATGGAGATATTTATATGGAATATAAAATTTGTGATTTGGGATATTTTATATAATATATATTTCATCTTATTATAATTTTTATTCAGATCAGTTTAATAACCTGGTTTGGTTTTTTGGTATGTGGGGAAATCTAAATTAAAATAAAAAGAATTGGAATGTTTAGATACCAAATTATGATCCTGACTAGAAAATAAGAAAATATACTTCAGTATCTTCATTATTACAATTACATTGTCTAGAAGAACTGAGGGAAAAGAGGGGTGTTCAGTAAGTTTTATTATTGAATCGAGCAATTTGGATATTAAGGAATTGGTCAGTTGCTGGAAGTAGTGCCATTTTGAAGTTAACATTTTCCTGGTGCATTAGAGTCTTAGAGCTCATATAGTTGTCATTCCGCACTCAATGTCGTCCAGTCCAGCAGCATTAGACATTAGAGGGGGGCATTATGCAAATGGAAAACATGCCCAGTAATGTCCACCGAGTAGCAAATAGCTTTTTGTGGCCTCTTGAATCCAAAAGAGAAAGAAGTCTGGATGGAGGCTGATCAGTAATGAGGGAAAACAATTTTTATGTGAAAATAGAATGTGCAAATGATAAAGACCTGCCTAATTTCTCCAGTGATACAATTTGATTTTCTGATTAGCTGTCTTATTCTGTGATTCTTATAATTTTGTCAGGTCAATTAACTGGAGTTCACTGCTAGAGAGAAAGGAAGTGTGGGCCCTGCTGGTTTCATTAGATGTCAGCAGCTTAGGTGCATTTTGTAATAGGACCCGTATGAGATAATTTAGCTATTGGTAATGTCATAGTGCATAGAACCTTTAAAAAGGACCTATGAAACAGGTCAACTTGGATAAACTATGTGAAGTGTTAAAAGAAGGAAAAGAGAGTGATATACACAACACATATTCTATGCAATAAATACAGACCAGTGAACTGTTCAGCAAATAATCAGTGACTATCTACACTATGTGCCCAACTGTCTATATATGTAAAAGCCTAAGCAACCAGAATGACAGGCACAACTGAAATGACCACTCACTATGATGTGCACTGACCACCAGGGGGTAGACGCTCAACACAGGAGCTGCCCCCTGGTGTTCAGTGCATTCCCACAGCCAACTTGCCCCGGCCAGCCAACCTCTCCCAGGCTGGTAGGCCCTCATCGTCTGATCAGGGCCTGCAGGCCAACCTCCTGTGGTCCTCCCCCTCAGCCAGACAACCTCCTGTGGTCCCCCTTCCCCCATCTGGCAGGCCCTGATCCCCTGATTGGGACCTTCCCCTGGACAGGGAACTGGAAGTGAGTGGTGGTGAACACAGCCCCTTTCCCCGGGTGGGGGGAGGGGCAAGGGCCAACTCCCTCCTTGGAGCTGGCTGCCAACCTCCTGTGCCCCATCCCTCCCCCTGGCTGGCAAGCCCCAATGGGCCCACCACCCACCTGCCACAGTGGTTGCTCAGTGGTAAGAGAAGGAGGAGGGGGAGAGTGGGGGAGGCGAACCATTTGGTGGCAAGGTGCCAATGATGGCGGTGTCGGCATCTGTTCCTTTTGTGCCTGGCCTGGCAACCATAACTTCCTCTCTAACCCAGCCCTGATTGGCCCTGATTTGCCAGCCAGGCCATGGGATCCCACATGTGTACAAATTTCATGCACCAGGCCTCTAGTATAATATAATTATTATCGCACATTTTCCTATAAACAAAGTGCATAAGTTCCAGTTTGGGAGGGCTTGAAAGCACTGAGATAAATACTATCTTTTATAATAAACTGTTTATGGGTCCTTCCCTTCCACTAGAGAGGTATTGGAGGGGTGCCATTTCGTTTTGTTTCTCATTGTACCTTCAACACTTAACATGGTTTTGACATGGAGTAAGTGGTTAAAAATATTTCTGGAGTGAGTTTGTGGGAATGAGTGTGAAAAAATGAGAGTATGGTTGGAGAATTTACCACTAGAAATAAGATTACACTAGAACCATCCCTCAGAAATGAATGCATTTAAGAGACGTTGCAAAGTAAGATTGTTCTTAGCAACTGGACAGCTAAAGAGTACTCAAAGTAGTTGTAAAGTTTAGGTCTGAAAACATGATAAGTTGAGAGAAATAGCAATAAGTTTGAGTTTGGAGATGAGGGAGCTATTATCAGATAGAAATGTCCAATAGGCAGTTACAAATTTATGACTAAAGTTGGGAAAGGTGTTAGGAAAAAAATGACTGGGGAGTATTCAGGGATGAGATTATAATTGATATCATAAAAGTGTAGTTTCTCTTGGTATAGTTTTAGCTTCTGGTGATGTTCAAGCAGAGTGTTCCATACATTTTGGCAGATGAGTTGTGTAGGATGAAATAGATGATGATCAAAATTCTCTCAAGTTGCCTCAGACTATCTAAATCACATCTTTTAGTTAGGGAAACAAGACATAAACATGTGGAAAATAACTATGAACAAGACAGAATTATATACAGCCATATTAAGCACTGACATAATAAATTGCTAAATTGGACAGGTCAACAATCAGAAATTGGTATGGAAGAGTATTAATTAATTGTGCATTTCAGACCAAAAGTGAATTTGGAGTTTAAGAAAGACATGATCTTAGTTCTCTGGCATGAACATTCAAAATTTCATGTATTTTCTTACTCATTTGGCTAAACATGTCCAATCTATGCTGATTAATGGTGTTACCCATCTCCCAATGTCAACTCACTCATGTCGTCTTCTGTTTTTGCAGAAGATAGATGAAGAGAATGAGGCGAACTTGCTAGCAGTTCTCACAGAGACACTGGACAGTCTCCCTGTGGATGAAGACGGATTGCCCTCATTTGATGCACTGACAGATGGAGATGTGACCACTGAGAATGAGGCTAGTCCTTCCTCCATGCCTGACGGCACCCCTCCGCCTCAGGAGGCAGAAGAGCCGTCTCTAGTAAGAACCCTTCCTACTGTTTAACAGGAATTGGAGTTGCCTCTGGCTACCCGCTGCATGGGTATGATGTAGTAACAATAAGGTCTGGATTTTTAATGTAGACTGATGCCAAAGCAGTCCCAAAACATGTTTGGAGTTGCATATTCTGTTATTCTGTGTTTAAACATATTGACAATACAGTCTTGATGTGAGCTTAACAGCATTTTAAAACTATTTTTATGTCAATTTTTTTATTATTTAGTAGTACTTATGTTCATGGTAGAAATTTAGAAAATGTGGACAACCAAAGAGAACAGACTACATATTCACCTGTAATTTCTAATAACTTCTAATATGCAAAATAATTGAAATCTCTTTCATTAAGATATAGCATTGACATATTTGTGAATTTTAAATGTATGCATTATTTTAATGATGAAATAGTATTTTGTTATTCAAAGATGTCTTTATTTTACTAATTAATTCCTGAGGTTGAATATTTAGTCTTTTTTCTATGTTTTACTATTATAAATTGTTTAATAATTGACATATTTGTAGTTTTATTCTTATGCATACAATTCTAGAAATATGAGGTATATGAAGAGGTATGTAATATTTTAAGGTTTTAGATCCATAATTCTTATGAAGATTGAAAAATAATAACACACTTGGAACCCAAGCTACCAAAATTTATGGTAGGCAATGAAGAGTGAATTTGTTGGCAATGAAGAGTGAATTTTCCTTTCAATGCAGTGCTTGACCAGAATTTTATTAGTTCTAAGACACAGTTTTACCTTCTCATCTGTGGTAGCCATTTGTCATTTGCTATAAATCTGATGCAAGAACACACTATGTAAATTATGGATTGCCATACTTCAAACTTCAGTAATGTGCTTCTACCTGCGATTTAGAGTTTGTTTCTTGCCCATTTCTATATTTTTAAATGTTAAAATCACTCCATGTAAACATATGGAAACCCTACATGTATTCTTTTGCCTTCTGAGATTTCTGGTCTAGAAGAAAATCTCTTGTAAGTGATTGTTATTTTTCCCCAGTTTTCTCCATTTGTCAGTATTGTTGGCTTTGCTATGTAGGACTCTGACTTCTTTAGATTCATCCACACATTTGGCTCAGCTAGGAGGTGCTATTGACCTAGAGTTATACTACATGTCCAAGCAGGGAGGTCCTAGAAGACCCTCAAGTTAAACAAATAAACAGAGGTCAAAAGACAGTAAATTCTTTGTCTAAGCCAGAACCCACATCTCCTGGTTATCCATTTACAAATCATATATATATAATATTAGAGAGGAAGGGAGAGGGAGAGAGAGATAGAAACATCAATGATAAGAGAGAATTATTGATTGGCTGCCTCCTGCATGCACCCTATTGGTGATCCAGCCCACAACCTGGGTATGTGACCTTGATTGGAATGGAACCCAGAACACTTCAGTCTGTAGCAGATGTTCTATCCACTGAGCAAATCTGTCTAGGGCTATTTATAAAACTTCACCAAAGATAGCCATTCTTTTATCCCAAGTGTTCTTTGAATCAGTAAAGTATTATACTTTATTGTGCAACATGATTCAGAACATCACAGAATCTTTAATTTATTGCCACTTTATTCATTTGGGTTATTGACAGGAAAGTGTCTATATATTCCCTCCCCAAGCCCCAAATCCTCATTTAGCAAGGCAGCTTTTCCCACCCAGTAGTGGTCTGGAAATCCTGTTAGGAAGATCCTTTCCCCTTATTTTATATAAATGAAATATTGAGGTAGACAACACTAAGTCTCAAATGTAGGAAAAGCAAATAGTTTCACATGTGGTAGTGTAATGCCAAACTTTTTTAGTTTTTAAAAACACATCTTTGTTAGAACTTTTGTGCTGAGGTGTGATATAACTAAAGAGTGATAGAATTACTTTTTATCATTACAATTACTGAATCTTAAGTTTGAGATTTTAATAACTTATTCTAATGCTCAGAAGACTCATAACTCTTTTGCTTTTCCCCTTCTCTGATATGTTTCTAGCTTAAGAAGCTCTTACTGGCACCAGCCAACACTCAGCTAAGTTATAATGAATGCAGTGGTCTCAGTACCCAGAACCATGCAAACCATAGTCACAGGATGAGAACAAACCCTGCAGTCATTAAGGTACAAAAGTAAACTTTTTTAACACAGGAGGGGATGTCACAGAGGGTTTTTCCTTGAAGCTGAAAACCAAGTCCAGGGCTTATTTACAGTGTTCATTGGGCTGGGCACCTGCAGCTGCTTCACAATGCTGAAACCGATGACGAAATGGGTGTCCAGAAGCAGCACTCCAGCCGCTGTAAGCCAGGCAGAGTCCATTTACACTTTGTCTTTGGACAATTGGAACGGAAGTTCTGCCGTCTGTTGTTCCTTGCCCATTTTATTAATACATGCAGCAGTGCGGGCTGCAATTCAATTTGCTGATAGGCTGGTATGAACTATAAGTGACTTCAAGATGCAGGGTTGCTGTTTTGCCAGCTGTCCAACCTGAGAAAGATTGCTCTGGAATCACCGCAAAAGATCCGTCTCTGCCATTAATTGGATGGAATGCTGGCAATGACATAATTCGGTTAGCGGGCTGTATTAAACAATGTTTGTCTTGCCATTCACTCTGAGTGAAAACGGAGCGTTAAGGGGTACTTAAGAGAATTGTGAATACTGGGTTCTGGCAATCAATGGCAAATTAAGGTTTAAACCAGCTTATTTTTTTTTTTTTTTTACTCACAGTAAAGGCGCTGTAGGGTCTTGTTAGTTACATGTTGCTGAGTAAGAACATTGAAATGTAGGAGAAATGAAATAAAAAGCTGCATAAATGTCATTTAGGAATTTTAAATGTAATTTTCTTTCCTTGTTCTGCAAACAATTATTCACAGCTCATAGATCCAGTACACTTAGACTGAACACTTCATTGAAAATCTCATCTCTTCAGAAAACCTATATCCATTCTGCTAAGGTTCAGTTCACTAATTTTAGCTTTCTTTATGCCTTGTTTTTAAGACCGAGAATTCATGGAGCAATAAAGCGAAGAGCATTTGTCAACAGCAAAAGCCACAAAGACGTCCCTGCTCAGAGCTTCTCAAGTATCTGACCACAAACGATGACCCTCCTCACAGCAAACCCACAGAGACCAGGAACAGCAGCAGAGACAAATGCACCTCCAAAAAGAAGTCCCACACACAATCGCAGTCGCAACATTTACAAGGTAGGTTGGGGACCAAAACATACTCCGTGGGTGAGAGCTCTGAGCGGAAAGCCAGCATACACCAGGCTGGCGATGCCCAAACTTTGGGCTTCCATTCCCACAGTTCCACTCTGGAAAGAGAATTCAGCACTTCACTGTAGATGTGGGGGGGGGGGGCATCCTTCCGCGAACACAGGTTGAACATATCCTATTTAGCTGATAAGCAGCCTGATTCACAATCACTCAATGGTCCCTGAAATGTTAGCCTAGTGGGGGCTGGCGAAGTGGGGAGCATTGAAACCTCAGATGAAGTTTACATGAGCTCTGAAAATGCTGAGGTTATTGAAGTTCTGGGCAGGCTGGGCTAGGGGATTCATTACAGAGCATTTATTTTTTTCCTCTTTCAACAATGGAAAAAATAAGGCATTGTTGACTTGCTGTGTATGTACCTTAAATTGTAAATAACAATTAGATGCAGCCTGTTTATGGTTATTATGTGCATTCTTTCCTATTTTTTTTTTAAGAATACATGTTAGGCTCAGAGATTTTGTTGTGTTTTTTTTTTTTTTTTTTTGTAAATAAGGATTTGGAAATTCCTAGAACTTTAAAAATTTGATTTCTACCTGAAGAAATGATTGCCTAGATTAAATGAAACAGGTTTTTTATTACCCCCACACATTATCAGGCGGCTTCTGAGGCAGATCAGGCTGATTTGGGGAAAACCTCTCTTGGCAGAGATAAAATTTTCTTTTGTTTTCTCCCCCTCCTTTCAAAATATTTTAATTTTACAGGTGCAAAAAGAACTTGTAAAAGTTGCCATTGCTTAAAAATATCACAGTTTCTGCGTGAACTTGACCTCTACCGCTGTGGTGGAAGGAGGCATTTGCTAATATAGTATTTATAAACACCCACCTCTTTTTCCCTCCAATTTCCCCGTGCAGTTGCAGAGCGGTAGCCCCACCTCCCTGTTACGAACCATGATTACTTTGAACAGGTATGCTGCTGCTGCCGCTTTCCAACAGTATTTTCTTTCCCAGTGTTTTGACTTTCCCTCTCTCATCCCCAGCTCACCATAAGCCCAGATTTTTCAGGAACCTTCCTTTAATATGTTAAGTTGTCTCCCAGTTAGGTTTTTCCTGGTGGCTATCTCAAAATCACTACCCATCCCTTTCTGTCAGTTCAGGAAAATATATTTATGGACAGGAGCCAATTCGCTTAGCTTGCTTAGGCCTGATGGACCCCTCAGACACTGGAAGAGTTTTTCCTGGAGCAGAACCAGTGTGCTGGGGGATAGACACATAGCTGTCCAAGGCCTCAGGTGAGGGGGAGCCGGCTGGGCTTGCTCTAGGGAGTGAACTGAAGAATTCACTCTTACTCTCCACCTTCTGCTAGTCATGCATTCATTTTCTGGAGCCGAATATGAAGTCCTGAGTTCCATGAAGCACATTTTAAAGGTCTTGTTTTGAAACTTTAATTGGCCCTTTTGGATTTCGAGGTTCTTTTCTTCCCAATTTTTAAAATTGCTTACCACTAAATATTACTGTACACTGTTGCAAACCATGGCACTGAGAAACTAAATTGGCCTTTGGGGGAAATATTGTTTAGAAGAGATATGCTGTATGTGGTTTATTTTTTTTAAGGTATATGTCTGTGCTGAGGCATAAAGAATTTATCCCAGAACAAAGCCCTTTGAATATATATATATATATATATATATATATATATATATATATATATTTCTTGTAGTTATTAAAGTCCTAAAACAAAGCAAACATGGCTGGCTGTTAATAACCAACAGGAAATAAATGCTTAGCTTCAGGGATTACTTAAATTATTATCAAAATTTGAAAGAAAAATACGTGACCTCTTGGAGATGGTAACTGAGAGATCCTGCTGAGGTTACCTTTCTTAATGTATTATAATTTTTTTTCTCACTGAACTTCCTGTTTGTTCTTTGTAACATGGTGAGGTCAGATTCTTTCAGGTTCTTTAGGATAATAGTCTGGCCTTTGGCACTTGTTGGGGTCCCCCCTCCCCCCATTCACGTATTCATTCATTTGCTAATGTATTCATTCACTAAAAATACCATGATGGGCATAAAAAAGATGAATTCCTGCCCTCGAGGATCAGTGTGGATTAAAGTCTCTGGAACAGTGTGGATTAAACTCCAGTGAACCAAATCAGTGCTCCTTTAGTGAGCTCCTTTAGTGAGCTTTTGTGAACCTGGATGTACTCAGTGATTAGAGTCTGTATGTGATTTGAGCTGTACCCTTCCCTATGGACCTCATTTGCTGTTGCCTTCGGTCCCATTAAATATCTCCATCGCCTACTCCCTCCTTCCATTGCCCTTGGCCTTACCTATACCCAACTACCAGAATTTTGGGTGTCTTCTTTTGAGCATTTCAGAAAGCCAGCTCTACACCTTGAACACTGGAATTCTAGTGACTGATTTTCCATGGGCTTTTATTGCGTGTGATAGCACATAGTTCATAGATAGACATGTTCTATAGAACCTGCATGCATTACTGTAATTATTAGTTGAACACCTTAAAAGTTGGTAAAGTTCCTTCATAAGTGTGTTCTTTCTGAAAGGTTCATTATATCAGACATACTAAAAAAATAATGTAAGACCAGTTCATTTATCTGTTTATATGGAAAAGCCAATCAATCAATGTACCTAATTTGTAGAAGACAGCATGAGCTTCGTATTACTGAATGCACATTGGATAGATGAGAAACCATTCCATTGTTTAAAAACTAAATTTAAATCTACAAATTAAATATGTAAATACTATTTATCCTAGTAAAGTACCTAATTTCAGCCTAATTTGGATGTAAATAATATTTTCACATTTCAAAGGACCTTAATTACTGGGGTTGATTAATTTGCTTGAATATCTACTGGTTGTAGTCCCTTTTGATAATAGGAGAAAGGAAACATTCTGGGCCAACTCTGCCGGTAACTATTATTATGGCTCTGACAATATCTTTTAGTATCTCAAAGATTTTTCTCAGGCTTTTCCCCCATAAAAAAGGAAGATTATTCTAAAGACCTTTTTTATTTCAATTTTGTGATTTTCATTATTTGAATGATTACCTTTTGAAAGTAGTTGTTTTACTGAGAAAAAATGGACATGTATACATATATCTTTGTAGGTAGGCATATATATAAACAACTAGAGGCCCAGTTATGCACTGAGGGGGATCTCTCAGCCCAGCCTGCACCATCTCACAGCCCAGGACCCCTTGCTTCTTACCCTGCTCACTGCTCCTTATGGCTTGGCTCACTGCTCCTTAGCGCTGCCATGGAGGAGGAGGAGGCTCGCGCCACCATTGCTGTGCTCACCAGCCAGGAGCTTCTGGCTGAGTGGCGCCACCCCTGTGGGAGCACACTGACTACCAGGGGGCAACTCATGTGTTGAGTGTCTGCCCTCTGGTGGTCAGTGAGCATCATAGCGACTGGTTGTTCTGGTCGTTTCACCCTGTCCCTTAGGCTTTTATTATATAGACTAGAGGCCCAATGCATGAAATTCATGCAAGAGTAGACCTTCAGAGCCACAGCGGCTGCCTTGCAGGAAGACACCCTTGCAGCTGAGGTGGCTGCCTGGATTCCTCCCTTGCAGCCAATGTGACTGCCGGGATTCCTCCCTGGCAGCCCGGGACAGCTGCCTGAATCCCTCCCTGGCAGCCATCGGCAGCTGCCCAGACCCAGCAGCTGCAGCCCTAGCTTCGTCCTGGAAGGACGTCTGGAAGGATGTCTGGGAGGACTTCAGGTCTAATTAGCATATTATGCTTTTATTATTATAGATATGTAGATATATATCCCACGGGTATTTTTCTTATGCTTTCTCCTTCTTCTGTTCAAAATACAAGACTGCTGAAAAGTAGCAATTGAAATTTTGGAGTAAGAAGAAGATTCTTACTTCACCCTTTATAATTGGGAAATGCCTTCTGTAACAGGTAAATTTTAGGAAGCATAAAAGAAAGTAGGTGAGCTCTTCTTACAAGGCTCTGGGTCTCTCAATGGATAAACATAGTATCTTACTTCACTTGTTTATCAGATTTGAGAATCTGAGCCCCTTTTCAACTATCTGGATCAATGTCAAAAATTTGCCATAATCTCTGAATTCATTTTTAGTGAAGGGAATGGTTATTGCGTGAGCTTTGGTCTCATACAAATAACTTATTCTCAGGCTAGATAGAAAATGATATGTTTTAGGAGAAAAATCATCTGAATATTCATAATGTTCTATCATCTTGTGGTTACTCTGCTCTTTTCTTGTCTAAGCAAACTGTGTGCTGTATTCCAAATTCAATGGAAAACATTATTTCCTTCTGATGGTATAATGCACATTTGGTATCCTTAACACGATGGCTACTTTTTTTTAAAAAAACCCTCAATTTTTGTATGTTTTTTGAATGGTACTTTTCTGATACAAATATTGTTTGGATTTTTTTTTTTTCCACAATGGACTGTTGTCTGACTTTGATCCAATATTCAGGGATTTTCTTACTTTTGATTTACAGTTTCCAGGTTCCCACCTGACTGTTGTAGCAAGAAAACAAATCTAAAAAAACACTCAATATTTCATAATTAGTTTCCTTTTTTTTCCTTTAGCCAAACCAACAACTTTATCTCTTCCTCTGACCCCAGAGTCACCAAAGTAAGTATTAAGAAATGTAACCATTTTCAGAAAGGGAAGGGGGTTCTAATACATTTGGCTACAGCAACTCCATTTCAGTTTGTTTTTATAAATGTGCCATATCTTCCAGTGACCCCAAGGGTTCCCCATTTGAGAACAAGACTATTGAGCGAACCTTAAGTGTGGAACTCTCTGGAACTGCAGGTGAGCGTTACACTTCACTTGGGATTGTGTATGTGTGTGTGTGTGTGTGTGTGTGTGTGTGTGATGAATATATGTTAAATAGATTGTTTTCTTTGTCTGACTAATGACATTAGTAGAGAACAAACAACATTGGATAAGAAGTTGTCTATAAATATTTTTAGTTGTTTACTTTCTTTAAGAGATGATATTTATTGTGTGTCAGAGAGCAGAGTCTGATGTATACAGGGTGGGGCAAAAGTAGGTTTACAGTTGTTTGTATGGAAAATAATACAATAATTAATAAATAATACAAGAATAAACTGTTTTGTACACTCACAACTATAAACCTATTTTCGCTCCCCCGCTTCCCCGTATATTATTTGGATCCTCAAATAACCCTATTTCAGAGTAAAAAACTGCAACTTGAGTACTAGGAGAAATGCACATTTACTAATCTCCCTCTCAATAAATGTGCCAGGCAGTTAATTGGTTTGAGCTAATTTCATAAGACCTCATAAGGATGGTGGTAGTTCATTTTTAGGATGAAGAAATAAGATTCAGAGATGTTGAGTAACTTGCCCAAGATCACAGAGCCAGAAAGCAAAGAGCAAAGGTTTAAAGGCAGGTTTACCACTTCTTGATGTTGCACGTGGAATGTTTTCTCACTCTCTAGTGTGCCTAACAGTGCAATGTTCTCCTCTGTATGTTACCATTTTAATATCTTTTCAGCAAAGGAGAAACATGAAAATATACCCATTCACCAATACAAAACGTTCTTATATATATTTTAAAGAAGAGCTATTTCCTTCACCATTTGGACTTCTGAATTCACTTAGCCAGTCTTGACTTCACATACTGAAGAGGAAGGAGCACTAAAACTTGGACTGAACTCTGAGAAACTTACTAAACCAAGAGTTCCAAAGCAGACTTCTGATTTGGTTGTAAATGGTGTCTTTGCACAGAGCTTTAAGTTGTGGGACTTGAACCCCACCAGAAGGTGAACCTTAGGATGTCTGAACAAGAAATTTCTTGGCTCTGGCCATTGCTGATAAGGGTAAAGGAACAGTAAGTTAAACAAGATGCTTCCGACCAGAACCACGGTGGCTACATGCACCATGGTCATTGTCGCGAAGTTTAATTTCGCACTCTGAGTTCCCTAAATTGCCTCCATATGAAAAGTCTATTGCATGATCGCACGATTTGGTAAAACAGTAGAGTAGCTAATTTCATGGTATTTACATATATTTTATATGTGTATATGTATGTAGTTTCATATATATATACTTATATACAAATATATCTTTATATGCATATACACATCTACATACATATATATTTGCTTATAAGCATAGACATACATAGTTTAAATAAATTATAATTTACATATATGATTATAAGTTATTCTTTTGTGTATATACTACAGGTAGTAGAGGTCTGCATATCCAACCCATGAGAATGAGTATTTGGTGGTTTTGATTAAAGGATACATTTGTCTTGTCATTTTACTTTTGCTTAAAACATAAATATACATTAAAATATCAAATTTTGGTGGAAAACAGAAACCTTTACTTTGAACTTAAGTAGGCAAACTTAAGTAGGCTTTTTCCTGGCACAAGCCTCACTAATAATGCATTGTGAATGGTCCCATTGTTTGTTTCTTACATTTTAAAATAAAAGAGTTAAAGATATTTGTGTGGTAGTTTTAGTCTAGAGCCATTCTAGATTTTTATGACTTTCATATAAATTACAATCATAGGTCTTCATTTTTCCTCAGTGCTTTTCATTAGCACCAATCTACAACATTTGAAAGCCCTTCGTTTCATCTTTACGAGGTCTTTTTATAGAAACAACTTTTTTACTGATATTTTATTTACACGATATTTTATATTCTCACATAATTTTAGTCATCAGTATAATGGACATTAACTGATTTGAAAAAATGGCTTACTGTGACAAGTTAACTGAAAGGAATCTATTAATTAAGAATGTTCAGAATGTTGTATTAGTCAGTTACTTTCTTTTAGAGAAGATTGAGAAAGTTTCCATGATATATACCAAAACCAGGATTTGTATTAAATACTTTTTTATTATTCTTTAATTATAAATAATAAACTTTACTGTAAAAATGTCAATAATATAAACTGGTAGAAAAATTATTCATGGTTCTAAGATACAAAGGTAACTATGCCATTGTTTTATATTTTTATATATCTCTGATCTTTTTGTATATATTCATATATATGTGAATTTGCTTCCCCAGTTTTCCATTAACATTTTAATGATGAATTTTTGTGTCATCATGGCCCTTTATTATAATGCTTGAAGGATGCAATATAACCTTAGTTTGAGTAGGTACTTCTAAATTTCGGTTGTTACTGCAGTGGACATCTTCATTCATAAATGTCTTACTCTGATTTTCTTGAAATAAATTTCTAGTAGTTATTCATACTGAATATAAGGACATAAATACTTTGCGGGCTTTGTGATATATATTGCCACATTGCTTTCTGAGAAGGGTATTTCTATCTATAATCCTATTAACACTCTTTGGATATACTTGCTTTATCTCCTCCTCTCTAGCATTGGGTGTCTTTGTTTTTAAAATGTTTTGTTAATTTATATGTATGAACATATCATTTAAATTGCATGTCTTCTATTAGTGAGATTATGTTGTTATAAAAAATCAATTACTTTGATTTTTTTTACCAGAAGTTTTAAGGTTTCTCTTATTAATAGGTAACTAATTTTAAGCAATTTAGTCATAATTTTGATACATAGCAGCCTACACTACTGAAAAGCAGGTAAAGATTTATAGAAAATACTTTAAAAAGACTTATAATCTTTAAAAACATGTACAGTGGTTTTATTTCTGTCAGTGTACCAGAATTCTTCCACTGTTTAAATCCCTTTTTCTTGGTGCTTTGAAAGATTATTGGGTACAATGGAAATCAATTTAACAACGTATTTTTCATGCCTGCTCTGTGTTTGCAATACTATAGCCCTTGGTTGATGGATGCACAGTGAGTGTCAAATAGAGAGACTAATCGATGGGGCATAGTGCCATAGTAGATGCTGGTTAATGTTTTCCTGCTTAAGGAGTGGGCTCACAGGCAGTTCGGAGAAAAGAACACATTGTATGAGAAACATGAAGAGAAAACATCATTTATTATTTATAACATTCAGTTGCCTCCTAAGAAAGGTGGGCGCAAGGGGTATTTCTTTAGTTTGTTGGGCATGGTGGCTGTAAGTGTGAAGATGCAAATGAGAGAAGTGGTGGTAGGCCAAATTGCATTGCATCAGAGAAGAAATTTACAGCTGTAGGAAAACAAGGTGTGAGGAGGAACTTGGAGGACCCTGAGGAAAGCTGGAAGAAGCATGGAATGCGCCTGGAGGCTGATGTGTGGAGGAGGAGGCTGGTGGAGGTAGTTTCGTTTTGCATTTTTGGCAGAGATATTGTGGATCTGAAATGTGGGATGTACATGATCTCCATCTCCTCTAAAAACCTTGAGTAAAATTTGTTGTGTAGTAGCGTTTGGAGAATGTGACCAACACCAGTTATGCCTCAGAGAATCACCAAAAGGAGGAACGAAGTTACCAGAGGGAACCCTGTAACATGGCTTCAAGTCATATTATAACGATTACAGAAGATTGAAAAATACAAAGGCAGTTCAGGACTGAAAGAAGCATTAAGACAACCTGATTATACAGTGAGCAGTGAAGTGACCATTGAAAGGAGTTTGGAGGGAACTGGGCTCACCACGTGGTAAACTTGGGGAGCCTTAAGGGAGAAAAATACGTGTATCAGATTTCGAAGTGTACAGGTAGAAAGAGGAGAAGATATTGTTGGAGTAGAAGCCAGAAGGAAGGAGGTCAAAGAGATATTTAGGAGAAAGGAATTTGACAGGGACAGGGAAATCAGCAAGGAAATATACAGTATAACGCAAGTACTTTCCCTCCATCTTTTTATTTCTAGAACATTTTTCAATATCCTTAATCTTTTCTTGGTCTGAGATTCCTCAATTTTAAAGCCCTATTTATAATTCCCAAATGAAATTACTATCTTACTCAAAGGACTAAATTATAGGTTCAAACTTAAAATTGCCAGTATTCAATAATTTTTGACATACAAAAATGGCAATTTCATGTATTTTAACCTGAACCAATACACTTTATAAGCAGTAATGCTCCAAATAAAAGTAATTTATTTTGATTTTCAGAAAACAGACAGTGTAGCTTAGTGAAGCTGTGAGGAACTTTGGCTCTGATACGGGACTAATCGAAGTTCAAATTCTGAATCTACCCCTATCTAGATATATGGCTTTTGGCGGATTTAAGAAACTCTGTCATTCTCAGGATCCTTATACATCAAATAAAGATAATAAGTATATCTGCATTTTATTGAGTTACCATGAGGATTAAATGAGAGAAAACATGAAAAAGACTTGGTCCAGTACCAGCATGTTCAATAAATATTAGCTGTTTAACTACTATGCTAATTTCATCTACTAAGGTCATTGCACATCTTTTCATCTTTTGATGATCTTTAATTGCGTTAATATTATCTTCTCTTTGGAACTTTAATATATGGAATTATGGAATTATGTGTTTTTATGGCAAAATCCCATTAAGTCCCCATGAAATTAAACATATACTGCTTTTTGTGTGGGCATGGGATTTACCAAATCAAGGTAGAAATGTCCTCTTTGATATTCTCTCAACAACAGTTACTATTGCTATAAATTCTACAGTGTAGGCACTCCCTAATAGCACCGCACAGATAGCTTCGTTTTTGCTCTCTGCCCAGTTAATTGTTGAGGAAAAAGTTTTATGTTGATTCTAGCTCTGTGGTGAACCCAGGGTTCAAAGCAGGTCTGTCTGACTAGACATTATGTTTCTTTCCTGAAGCCTGGATTTTAAAGATAGTAGTCGACATCTGTTATGTTAAATAGGTTTCATTTCACTTGCCAAGTGTCATTGATTGGTATTGGCTGCCAGGAGCGTTGAGTTGAGAAGAATTCTAAGGCCAAGTCTGCGCTCAGTAGGAATGTCATGATCAATTAGTGATGTCTGCCATAGGTGCAGCAGGGGGGTGGACAGCATTTGTGTTGTTGATTTGTTGATCCTGGGTCTACAAACTTAATCTGTTGGGTTGTGGCAGAAGAATCATACCAAGTTGTTGCCCAAGCTTTTCTGATGTTTTGTTTTCCTTTACTCTGACAAATTTTAGTGAAATTTTCCAAACATTTCAGTGGAAATATAAAGAGTCAACAAAATTCTAAGACCTCCTGAACAATCCCTCTGTCCCATCTGCAGTCTTTGGGAAACAGGAGGGATGAGATAGGAAGTTTGCTTTAGTAGGTATTGCCAGCTGGTCTGACTTTGTGATTGTCCCAAACTAGCTCATTTTGGCTGATAAAAACAACAACAACAACACTTCTCTTTTACAGGTGCAAAAACTAATGTGATTTCAAAATAGCTGTTAGTAAAGCAAGATGAGAGAAACGAGTGCTCTTTTGGCAGAAGGCATTCAGCTCTATCGCATATGGAGATTTTCAGAGCACTAGACTTTTTGTTTCTCAAATGGTAATGGCAAAGCAATGTCAGCTGAACAAGATGATGGTTTTAACCACAAGACAGGACGACATTTGATTAGGGACCGGAGTGACTGACCCCAAAATTTCATGGCTATGTATAAGCACATGCATCTGTAAATTGTTTTATTGTTATTACTATACAAGTAATAAAAAGCAATACAACTAATTTATAACTAATTAGGGAAATGAGAGGAGCAACATAATCAGCAGTCTCATCCCCCTAACACACTAAGTCTTAGCAATCTTTTTCTTCCTTTGATATATTTTCCCCCCATGGTTTTGATGATAGTGGGCGTATAATTTGGTCTCATTTATTTTTCACTTAATGTTTTTCCTCGGTTTAAATGGGCAGTCATTCAAAGTGCACATCGATGGCCTTGCGTTTAAAAAAAAACCCCACTCATTAACCAATCAATTTTTAACTTTTTTAGTCTTCTTTTATGTGGAGTTTTATATTTTCTTTTTTAAACTTCCCACTTAAAAGTTTGTTGTGCTGGATGGGATATAGACAAACAGCATAAATTTGATCTACCCTCTCTGTATATACTTCTTTTGTATATGACTTATCTTTGGGGAAATAAACCAAAGCAAAATATGAGCCCTGGTCATTAGTTTTCAAAGGAAAAACCATAGCATCAGAGAACTGGAAAGCGATTTTGACAGATCATATAATCCACTCATGGTCCCGAAGAGTCCAAGGTGCAGAGACCCAACAAATTCTCTTTACAGCACATTGCAACTTTGCCAACTCTGACCGTCAGGAATTCCTTCGATATTTCAAACATACCATTCATTACCTCTGTGTAATATCATTCATCTTGAGCCAACATTGGGAAAGATCATTTTTTTGTTATCCTGTTTTCTTTCTGGAAATGGTACTATCCTGTTTCTTTAAACAAGAATCACAAAGCAATGTCCTCTGCCTTATTAGCTTGGGAGGCTTTGGTGGCAGACACCTGGAAAACCAGGTCCTTTCACTCTCGCCCTGCTCCCCTTCCTGCTCCTGCTCTGCGGGAGAGAGCACAGGGTCAATGATAAGATCTTCATCTTCCTGGAGCAACAGGTGGGGAATTAGTCACATGTCACAGGAATGTTCTGAAGCTTTCCTGCAAGGCCAGTTTGTTCCTCTGAAATCAGGGGTGATATAGGAAATAATTAAAAAGTAATAGGGGCAGAGGCACTCTGGATCAGAGCAGGGTGGTGGTGGTGGGGGGCTCCATGTTTACTGTTAACACTTTGCTTGCTGCTCTCATGGAGCTCCCAGGAGTCCTGGGGGTGGGCAGAGGGCACTGGAGGAGCTTAGATTAAGAAATATTCTAACAATTCATGTAGCAATAACAGCTCACACTGAGTGCCAGCCTTTCCTATGTGTTCTTGACACCTCTTCCAAGTTCTAGAGGCCCAAAGTGTGTGAATAGGACAAGTCCCGCACTTCTCTTGGCCCGGGCCTCCTTTTTTGGTGAGTTTTTAAACATACAAATGCTTATCTTCTCGTTTTTTCCTTAAGCAACAACTGAATTGGCGTGTGACGGAAGAAAAATCTCACTGTCAAATACACTCCAAAGCAAGTCCCAGATTTAGCAGGAGATTCTGTAAAATGCTGTAAACTATTGCAATAAAGATCCCGCTGCAGTCATTGGGTGGATAGTGGAGCACAGAAAACAGAGCAGAGGACTCGCCATTTACCAGAGTCATTCAATTAAACAAAGAAACCCAAAAGAGAACTCCTCCAAGAAAATCGTTTTATGGCACATAATGAAAAACAAAACAAAACAAAACTTGCCTTCGACTTTTTTTTTTTTTTTTTTAAATCAAAGGGCTGTTTAAAACGATGACTGTAGAATATGTGCCACTTCTCCCGGATCTGCTGTGCAGAAGTGCGTAAGTGTGAGTGATGTAGAGGTACTTGTTTATTACAGAGCACATTTCAATGCAGTAATCATAAATATTGCTAAGGTTGTGCTCTGTTGAAATATGACCTACATACTCTTGATTGTTTGTGTTACGTGATTTGTCTGACACCCATTACATTCTGGGTAATAGCAGCCATTTGTTGCTCTGCACAGCAGGCTCTTTTGACAAAAGAAAATAGGCAGCAATAAAAAAGCTATAGGCTGAATTACATTCTGCACAGAGCTGCACTGCTGAGAGTTTGTGCAAGTGTGTTAACAATGCTCTGAACTGCCTCTTGTCAGCCTTCAGCCTGTAATGGCCATCTGTCCTCCCATAAATCTGTCGAAACCTGCTAAGTTCAAGAGAGAGCACGGAATATACCTTGTACTGTCAACACCAAAGTGTACACATTCCCCAGGAAATCAACACACGGGAAATAATCTGGAGGTTATGGGAGGCATTAGACTGTTGGTTTAGGCTGGTGGGATGAAATGGAGGGTCCGGCGATTAGTGGGAAGATGAGCAAAAGTAGTGGCGTAAAGGAATTGATATTGACTGCCCTCCTACCACAGGGGAAAAAATCTGGGCAGGGGAGATGGGGTGAGAGAAATCTCATTAGTTTGGGTGCAGCGCGGGGTCCCCTGTCCCATCAGCCGCTCTTAAAAGTTTGACACTACGTGGAAAGAAAGAAAAAAGTGCTTCTTACAATGTTGTTTTGCTTTGGGTTTCAACTGTCTCTGGAAATAGATTTTCAATTAGGCACTGGTGGTTGGAGGTCTTGTGAGTCTTAAGATGTCTCAGTCTTGCTTGAAGGCACTCCCTGATTAAAGATGCTTCAGTAAACAGTAAAAAGTTTAAGGAATTATCTGCCCGTCCAGCTTGGCTCAGTGGTTGAGCGCAACCTAGGAACCCAGAGGTCACAGTTTGATTCCCAGTCAGGGCCCATGACCTGGTTGTGGCCTCAATTCCCACGGTGAGGGGCATGCAGGAGGCAGCCAATCTGATTCTCTCTCATCATTGATGTTTCTGTCTCTCCCTTCTTCTCTGAAATCAATAAAAATATATATTAAAAATTTAAGGAATTAGCTAAAATATTTTCCCCTACCCACCTACTCACTAATCCTAAAGTAACTTCCAACGACTAAGCAAGAAATTATTTGTTTTAACAAGTGGTGCCCGTAGAAATTTACAGCTCTGATGGTTTCACTCCCAGGGTCTATTTGGTTATCTCAGGGAGTTTTTATACATTTTAAGCACATATGTAAGAATATACACTTCAAATTCTAAAGACACATTTTAATTTTGTCTCTTCATTAGAAAGACCTGAGTGGCCCCTGGGCGTAGTCTCTGAAACACCAGTGGCTGGTGTGGGTAGCATCTAAGGCACAGTAGGAGTTCAGGGACTGTCCCTTCAGTTGCCACAGGCTGCCCCATAGGTGAAGGAGGTGAAAGGCTGTGTTTTTAACTCAAAGACACTACAATCAGGGTATCGCCACTCCCAAGAGCAACTTGAGAGTCACTTATTTAAGTGGCAATGAGCTTAGGTACTAGGACAAGGGGTTCAGATGTTCAAAACTAAAAAGGATTTCTATATTTAAAATCCCTAGATAGCTGAGTTATTTTTAGAACTAGTCTCTCTTTAATAGTGGCCTAATTTGGTGTTTCTGAAGTTTAGGCTTTCTTTTCCTGAGCCTAGAATGTCTGTCAAAATACATGGACCTGAGCAGAAGGCAGTGCGCCTCATGGGCTCTGTAGGACAGTGGCTCTTTATATGTGGTCTGTGAACCAGCTCATTATAAATGTTTAACCAGCTTCTCAAGTGATTCCTGGGCCACTGCAATGTGGGATTCACCAGTGAAGGAGGATCTAGAAAAATAAAAACAAAAAAAGAATACAACTTTTTGCAAAAATAAGCCCAAGTTTTTGCAAAAATAAGACATCCTCTTAAGAGTTTTTAATCTATTTGAAGAGACAAGATATGATTCACATTCAAAAAAAGGTAAGCAAGACTATACAGCTATTTCTGATAAGTATCAAGTGATTGATCCTGGCAGTAACTTATTGGAAAAGTAAAAATTACCTTAATCTGAGGTGTCACGAAAAGATTTATGGAGCTAGAATTTTAGAATGTTGAATGTCATATCCCCCAATTCAAGGGCTACATATGTCATTTGGAATATTTGACTGTTATTTACTCAGCAAAGAGAGATTACCCAGCATTATTTCTTTGTGCATTTTAGTTTTCTATGAGAAATATTTGAGATCTTGTCATTTCTTTGCTGGGTGTTAGTATCTTTAAATTTGTTGCCATGATAATGGAAGGTAGCATGTGGTAGAAATCAGTATGTGTGAATGGGCAATGAAGAAGGTAAAGAAACAAGAAACAAGAAAAAAGAAAAAAGAGAGAGAAAAGAAAAGGCTGACCACATAGGAATTTCTAAAATTGAGTAAAAGACATATTTTTCCATGAAAAAGGGAAAAAAGGAGAGTGTGTCTCAGTAACCTGGGTGTTTCATTCAATAATATGTCACCGCCTTATTATCTATAAGCAACGAGGGGTAGGCAGAGGGGCTGTTCATAAAGGGAAGCTTTTGTAAGAGTCAGATATTTCTCTTCTCTTTGTTGTGTATTTCCTGGTCTTTCTGAACTTTTCTGGGATGGATTTCCGACGTGAAACCACTTTGCATTTTTGTCCCCTTTCTTCCTTCATCAGGTAGAATTAACTATGCATAATAAGATTGCCGAGTGACAGAAAGAATTTCATTTTAGGTAAAATGTCAATTTCTTTCATTTCTTTATTGTAAAGTAGGAGAGAGAGGCAGCGTCTGCCTGTTCATACCAAAATTTCATGTGGCTTTCTGTGACCTACTTGGTTCTCTCTATATAAATACACACACACACACACACACACACTTTTTTTTCCAGTAAGGTAGAATTTCTCGGCCTTTCCTTGAAATGTGCAGTTCCCTTAAGTCTCACCCCAGGCTTGTTAGCACACTTGAAGTGTTTTTTTTTGGGGGGGGGTTGGTTTGTTTTTTTTTTTTGTGCTGAATAGCATTCACCCATTCTTCTAAATAGAAAGTGTATTGTAAACCAAAATATTCCCTCCAAAGCATGAAGTCATTTAAACACCAATCTTCCCTTCTTCAAAGTTCCTTGGACTCAAAAGCTGTATTACAGTCACCCTTCTTCGGTCTAAGGGAGGACGCTTCATGAGGCAACTATACTTTATGGACTTTCCCACAGGGACTGCTGATGGAATTTTCTGCCCTTCTGTAGGAAAATCATGAAAGGCAACCAACAGTTGATGAGGTTTCCCCCTTTTCCTTTATTTAAACATTTTTGAATTAGTTAGTTGCTGAAGCTTGAATTCTTTTCAGTCCTTCAGCCTCATAACCTGCCCTAATGTTGAGCTCTAATAAAATGGTCCCCTGTCACTGCAATAATTCATGTTACTGTTCACTTTGGTTTCCGCTGCAGAACCATATTTTAGACAGAATGTATTAGTTATGCTTACAAGAATGTATTATACCTACATTAGCCACGGTTTACTAAGTTAATGAACTGTGGCGACAAAGAATTGTTGCCATCGAGTTGTAGAGTTGTCTAGCTCTCTGGCTTCCTATGTTGTATTTTATTGAACTTATTTCCATGGTGCCTATATCATTCCCACATTTGCCATCATCCATGTATTTTTTTTTTATAAGTTTCCAAATTCTTTAGCTTCTTCAGTAGATTTCCTTGATTGGACAAAACCCTGAGCCACTTGCATCCTTGGCAGCATTCTTTGCAGACAAAAGCTACCAAAGCTGTTCCATGATTCCCGCAAGCCCCACCATTCTTTTTCCATAAAGCAAAGGATGCGTTGCCCTTGAAGATCCGACCTTTGGTGGTGCCTGGTTCCGTGGAGGCTGGGAGGGGTGCATTAATGCTTCTTGGAAAGCAGGTCTGTTAGCATTAGTATTTGACATACACAATATCATGACTCGCACAGCTGCTTGGCACAGTTGATCCATCTTTTCTTGGACACAGGAGCTTAGAGGGGGGGGTCACTTTTGCAGGTGTTGTCATGAATTTGGTTTCCTTCTTTTTCACCCAGTTTTAACCATTGTCTGAAATCTCAGTAAACTTAGAAAATGTATCCTGGCATTTGAGAACATTATCTCTGTCTCTTCTCTCTTTCTCTCCCTGCCATTTTTTTTCCCCTTAGGCCTAACTCCACCCACAACTCCTCCTCATAAAGCCAACCAAGACAACCCTTTTAGGGCTTCTCCAAAGCTGAAGTCCTCTTGCAAGACTGTGGTACCTCCGCCATCAAAGAAGCCCCGGTACAGCGAGTGTCCTGGTACCCAAGGCAACAACTCCACCAAGAAAGGGCCCGAACAGTCTGAGCTGTATGCACAACTCAGCAAGGCCTCAGTGCTCACCAGTGGACACGAGGAAAGGAAGGCCAAGCGGCCCAGTCTACGGCTGTTTGGTGACCATGACTACTGTCAGTCAATCAATTCCAAAACAGAAATACTCATCAATATATCACAGGAGCTCCAAGACTCTAGACAACTAGAATACAAAGATGCTTCTGCCAGTGGGCAGGGGCAGATTTGTTCCTCCACGGATTCAGACATGTGCTGCATGAGAGAGACTCTGCAGGGGAGCAAGCAGGTCTCTCCTTGTAGCACCAGGAAACAGCTCCAGGACCAGGAGATCCGCGCCGAGCTCAACAAGCACTTCGGTCATCCCAGTCAAGCTGTTTTCGATGACGAAGCAGACAAGACCAGTGAACTGAGGGACAGTGATTTCAGTAACGAACAATTCTCCAAACTACCTATGTTTATAAATTCAGGACTAGCCATGGATGGCCTGTTTGATGACAGCGAAGATGAAAGTGACAAACTGAACTACCCTTGGGACGGCACGCAATCCTATTCGTTGTTTGACGTGTCCCCTTCCTGCTCTTCCTTTAACTCTCCATGTAGAGATTCCGTTTCACCACCCAAATCCTTATTTTCTCAAAGACCCCAAAGGATGCGCTCTCGTTCAAGGTCCTTTTCTCGACACAGGTCGTGTTCCCGATCACCATATTCCAGGTCAAGATCAAGGTCCCCAGGCAGTAGATCCTCCTCAAGGTAAATCTTGTCAAAACCCACCCAGAGCATAAGGCATTCCCAGAAAGTAAAACAAACAAACAAACAAACAAAACACCACAACCCACCCAAACCAAAAACATTTAAACCCACAGGCAGGCCAGCTCCTCACCACTGCATTCCATTCGAGGTGTCACTGAACTAATGAAGACTGTTGTTACACATACATCGCTCCTCATCTTCTCTTAAATCTGTCAGCCTTGAGCACAGTGCCTTGAGCCAGTCAGATCAGAGAGAGCAATTTGTAAGAAACTTGCTCATCTAACTTTTTCCATTACCTGGAGAGCTGCCCTGTGCAGGGATAGTTGAGATCCGTGCAAGATAAAGCTGACAGTGTACCAGACTGGCGCTCGGCGTTAACATCAATAAGAGATGCTGGAGAGAACACATCACTCCCAGACCTCTGAGCTGACTAGATGATCAGAAACTGTCACTGGGAAATCTCACTAGTCTCTAGGAAGAAAAAGCCAGTTTATGTAATACAGCGTTCCTGGGCATGTTCAGTCGTGCTGATCAACGGGGGTTAAGTGGCAGTTGCAAATGCTCTTTTTGTTTTTCTCCTCTCTCCCAGATCTTGCTACTACTATGAGTCAAGCCACTGCAGACACCGTGCACACCGAAATTCTCCCCTGTGCTCAAGATCACGTTCAAGATCACCCTACGGCCGTAGGCCCAGGTAATGATGCGTGTCATTTTCCTAGGGCTCCTCTCATCTGGGCCTTTAGATGACAAGATGTTATCTAAACGCTGCCCCTCCCCAGCTTATTATTCATTTTGCTCGTGCCACTGGAGGTGGTTGACTTAATGATGAAGTTGTGTTTCTCAGGTATGACAGCTACGAGGAGTATCAGCACGAAAGGCTGAAGAGGGAAGAATACCGCAGAGAGTATGAGAAGCGCGAGTCTGAAAGGGCCAAACAAAGGGAGAGGCAGAGGCAGAAGGCAATTGTAAGCAGCTTGGAGCTAACTTTCATTTCAAAGGAGGGTTTCTCTTTTGTTTCCTTTTCTCTCCTTTTTTTTTTTTTTTCTTTTTTTGGTAGATCAAAAAAATAAACTAAAGCCAACACTTGGTTAAAAAAATGCAATATCCAGCCTCTTGACATTAAAACATCAGTGAGTCCCCAATCTCCCTTCACACAGATTATTGGAGAACCAAATGTTAAATCAGTATAGTTCATTCATCTCATTCATCTTGAAGCTCATTACTGTGTTCAAAAATGGAGACGGGGAGAGTTATTCAGTCAGGCAATGGACCAACGGGTCAATGGATGAGTTCTTACTTTTTTCTCTGAGTGGAAAATGAGGAGGGATCAATGTTCTGTCTTTTTGGCAGGTGTGAGGATTATATTGTCCATGAAGAGACTGGGTCTCTTAGATTTAAAGGAGTCAGTAGAGGAAAATTTTCTAAAAAAGTCATCATTTCTTTCTTGTGCTGGGTCAACACCGAACTGGGCAGTTGACTCATCACATTTCTTATGAACTATTTGTCAATAACCCATTATGTATGTTGGCACCACTTATGGCAGGGCATTACACTCACATGACATATAGACCGTGCTGACCCTTTGCTGGAAAGATCCAGGTTATGTTAAATTAATTTTTTTTCTCTGTGGGTCAGTACAATTTTAGCAGCTGCTTATTAACTGATAGACTTTATCCCACCTCCCACCCATTGCTTATCAATCTAGACCTTGGGAGGCAAATATGAGACACTCCAGTTGTCAGTATCTAGTGCTTGTCCATGGCAGACATCCCTAATCAATTATGGCACCGTTTCCCACCAAGCCCCCGTACAGTCTCAGGGTGCTCCAGGGAGCCATGGCTAATCAGTTAGAAATGGTACTGCTTTTGTTCATTGCAGCTGCTGCCTGTCTTGCTAGCTACTGAGAATCATTTTCATGAAGATCAGCTTTTGACATATATTGCATACAAGGAAACCAAGACTTGGGGAATGTAATTTTAAAGGTTAGATGGATATGGTTCCTTTAAGAAAACCCACTACCATCAACAAAATCTTGAAAAACCTACAGAAAAGAACTGACTAATGAAGTCAAAATCAAGCATTGGCCAACAGTTATCAAGAGGAAAAAGGTTAAATGAGAGATTTGTTAATCGTAGGCACTCAAGGGGAAAAAAGGGAGATGTAATTGAATACTTAGGCTAAAGGTCTAGGGTGTTTGCTGTCACTTAACTTTAAATCTACCTAAGACTGAATCATGGGTCTTTTGCAAATTACAACACTTTTCCTCATTTTTTCTCAACTTTCAAATGAGCTGCGATATTAAGATCTGCCAGAGTGTCATTAGTTAACACTTAAGAAGACTAATGAAAATTAAAAATTTAATATTTCTAATTTTGCTGTTTTTAATTAATAGCCTATTCAATAATTATAATAACTCACATTTATATAGTGCCATGTAGTTTACAAAGCCTTTTAATATGGCATATTATAGTTAATCTTTATAAAAGAGAATCATGTTGCATAAGCCTGTAAGAAAAATAGTTATTTCAGTGTTTGCAAATTCATATTTTATAAAAGCCTTCATGTTTCTTTTTAGAAGTATGCCATTAAAGAGAGAGATTAATTATTTAATAATATACTTATTCATTTGGGCAAAATACAGCATAGCTATAACCAAAGCTATATAAATAATGTAGATAAATTACATGTGCTTATTTTATTCCTTCAAAGATAATTTAGTGCCAAATACTTAGCTAGAGTCAAGAAAGGGAGGTAGTATTGAACAGACTGTCCAACTTATGAGGGAAGAAGGTGTGGAGGTGAAGAGGTCAGACATCAACAAAGGACTTGTGTACATGCATATGAGCAAAACCGATGGACACAGATGGCGGGGGTGAGGGATGAGGGCATGTACTGGGGGGTGGGAGTGGCTGGGGAGAGATTAATCGGTGGGGGGAATAAGACTTATGTAATACTTTAAACAATAAAGAATTTAAATTTCAAAAAAAAAAGAAAGGAAGGACGGTATGTGCCTAGTTTAACTCTTTCCAAATAGATCAAGTAGTGTCATTGATCTACAGTCCATAAGCATCTTGAGCCAAAAGCATCTTGAGGTCATCAACTTCAGCTTGAAAGCAGATACCACCCCCACCTTCTCATTGTGTCACAAATGTTGAATGTTCATAGTTAATTATTTGACTAAGACAATCTTTTATCAATTTTCTTTAGAAGATGGCTTTTATAGTGCAAATGACAACTTGTATTATATTAAAGAATTATAAAATGACCTTATATTTTTTAGAATTTTGACTTTTTTTTTAAAGCAACAACCTATGACCTAGAGATTGTTTACTGACACAGTGACCTATAGGTAGTAAGGGCTTAATATAAAGATTTGGGACTCACTGTTAAACCCAGTTTAATAACTACCCACTTTAATAACTATACGCTATTTCTGTTTAACATAGTGAAAGTTCATGACTCTTTAGGTGACAAACATTTCCTTGGTGCTGGGGATATAAAATTAGGTAAGACCTGGTGTCCTACAGCCAGAGAGCTTCAAGTCTATGGGGAGATAAAGATAAACAAAGAGGAAATGGGGTGTGTTGAGTGCTATTGTAGAAGATACATCTAAGGTATATAGTGGGCATGAAGACCTGGGAATGAGGGAGGTCATCCCTGAAAAGCATGAGATTGATCTATAACCAAAGGGATGGAAGGCAAAGGTTTGCTAAATCTGGGCTGTTCAACATAGTAGCCATTAGCCAAGTGACTAATTCAGCTAGTCCCAAATTTGAATGCACTAAAAGTGTGACTGGATTTTAAAGACTGTACAAAAAAAAAAGGTTGTAAGATACTTCATTAATATTTTTATGTCAATGACAAGTTGAAATGACATTTTGGATATATCAAGCTAAATAAAATACATCATTAAATTTTAATTTCTGGCTCCTTTTTACTTTGAAAATGTGCCTCTTTAGAAAATTTAAAATTATATGAACTGCATTATATTCTTCTTGGACATTGCTATTCTATGCAGAGGCTATATAACTCATGCTAAATTTCTGGGAAAAAAGCAAGGTATATTGAATCTTATAGTCATTTAACTAGAACACTTGAGTCTAAGAGCAGCAAGAAATAAGTCCTGAGGGCTCCATGGTAGCCAGATCTTTGAAAGGTTCTGTAAGTCGTGATAAAGATTTTGAAGTCTATCTTGGAGGCATAGTGGAACTACTTAATGAGTTTACCCACAGGAAGATTTTATGATTGATTTCCTTCCTCAAAATAATCTACTTTCTTATGCCAAAATGTTTTTTCAAAGTTTATTTTTATGTACTTGGGCATAGAGATACAGGCAATGATTTTTGAGTCATTGGACTAGATTAGCTTGAAAAGTCATTCATGAAACAGCTAAAGAAACTGGAACGGTCCACCCAAGATGATTGAGTAGGTGCTTTCCTTCAGATATTTGAGATACCCTTACAGTAATGAATGAGTAGCAAATTATGTTTGGAATACTTTGGGTGTAGTGCAGGATTTTACATTAATTCTGATCAGTTGTATAATTAGGGGACCAACAAAGCAGAGTCGCCATAAGGAAAAATAAATAATGTGAAAGTCATTTAGTAATAGGTATTTTAAAGAATTAAGGTAGACTTTGTTATCTTTGTTTTGTGATCTATATTGCTTTTGCTTTGAGCTCTGTAGGAAATGGTTTAGGAGGTCTCTAAAGTTTTTATAGCTTATGCCTCTAAAAGTCTCTCTCCAGATTGACTTGAGTTCACCACATCAGAGAGTTAAGCGAAGACTACTGGTTAGTAATTACTAACTTGGAATCAGACATTGAGGTTGAATATTGGTATTGGTTCAGTTGATGCTTTCCTCCAATATCCCTCTAAACTCTTTCTCAGAAACCAGTTCACCCTCTGCCTTTCTCAGCCTCATAGGCTTGAAATAATTCAGGTTTTATTGGAGCTGAGCAAGCCAGAGTTTAGTACTTACTGTCTAAACTGTCACAGCTCTAATTTCTTGTGGATTTCTAAGTCCAGCTCCATTTGCAATTTGTACAGTTTCCTGCCAAAAAACATGATAATGGGATGTTAATTAAAAGGGCAAATCTAGACATTCTGATATGGTTCAGTGCTTGAAACCAAAACCAGATGTGCTTGGGCAGTGGCTGCGGCATTTCATTTCTCTTCTCCTCCATTGGTTAGTGTGCAGCCCAGGAGCCAGGGACAGTGCATCATCGCTGATAATGATCAGCTTCTTCCAAATGAAAAGCAATGTGTAATTTCTCATAGTTACTCTTTTTATGGAGAAAATTAAGTAGCATTTTATTCCAGCCCCTTTCAAGAGATATTTCAGGTGGGGGAGTATATTTTGAGTTCTAAGCTCACTATTTAGAAATTAGCAGTTTTATCACAAGTAGTTATATATGATCTGAGTCTATAATTTTCATGTTTTCTGACTTATCACTGGGTTTACTTGCATCTGAGCTCTTACTTGCAGATTGTCTATTAAGTAGACTAACCTGGGATTAATCCTATTTATCCCATCTTATACCTTAAGAAGGAACATGCTTGAGTACTTCTGGAATGGAGGTAACTTGGAAAACAGAATACTGTAGCTTTGTTTTCTCCCTAAGAGTGCATCCTAGTAGTGTAAACTCATTGAATGGCTACTGAATTAGTTGCATGTAATCAACATAAAAGAAAAAGAATCCTTTTGTTTTTGAATTTTATCAGAGTTTTGGCATTTTGTTCTGTCCATCCATATCTTTTTATGGCCACCCCCTCAGGTTTTTCCTTTTGATAGAGGACCTAACTATGCCATTGATTCTGGAAATGGCATGGAATGAATCCATTCATCTCATCTATCTCAACTGTAGCATTTGTAGTATCCTTGTAATTTTTGAGGAAGTCAGGTTGTAGCTAATGTGACAATGAACGCAGATCTTTCATTGCCAAAGTTGACATGCATTTTTCTTAGCAAAGGAGGAGGATTTTAAAATTTATTCTAATTTGGAAATGTAGAAAAAGGTTCTGAAAATCCAAATTCTATCAGGCTGTTTCTTGTTGTTAGTTAGTAATGCAGAACATTTCAGTGAGATGACCCATGAAATCTATCAACCAGTACTTGATATATTTTAGACGATAAATGTTAACCTCCTTATTAATTTTATCTTTAAAATATATTTTAATCCTCACTGAAGGATATGTTTTTATTGATTTTAGAGAGAGAGGAAAGGTGAGAGAAAGAGAGGGAGAAAGAGAAACATTGATGTGAGAGGAAAATATCAATCAGTGTCTTCAGTATGTGCCCCAATCAGGAACTGAACCTGAAACCTAGGTACTATGTGCCCTGACTGGGAATCAAACCCACAACTTTTTGGAGTACAGGATGAGGCTCCAACCAGATGAGCCACCCAGCTAGGTCTAATTTTATTTTTATCTGTGGTCAAATTGCTTTTATTAGGAATAGCTTATTATTTGATGAGAAACATTGTATGCTTTCTCCAGCTAACTGGGAGGCTCTGTAAACTTTCTGATAAAGGCTTTGATAATGCAAACTCAGTTCATTCAGTCAGGTTTTACTTTTCTTTATTTATCTCCCCTGTTCTGCTATAATGAGGATTTATCGTACCTGTTAATGCAACATAAATCTTTAGTTTTATTATCCACCCAATCAACAAACTAGCTCTTGTGAAAATTGAAGCTAAAAGATATTTGATAAATATTCCATCCTTCTCAATAGTGAAAACTGGTCTGAAAATCATTTTTCAAAAGCTTTTGCCAAAGGTTTAGAGTTCCTTCAAGCCTTTAAGAAGTTGGAAATGTTATTAAGCATTTTGATTTCTTTTCCTTTCATCTCCTGTTTAGAAATTAATGTCTTGAAAAATTGGCTGCAAATGTTAAGGTTTTTTAAAGATATGTAATCTATTCATCAGTCTAATAAAACTGCAACATGTTAAAAATAATCAGTTCTCTGCTAGACATTTTGGCCAATCTTCGAAAAGATTTTTGTCTTTGCTTTTTGGACCTTCTGATGCCTTTTTAGTTTCATTTTTAGCACTGGGAAAACCGAGCACTCAAATCTTTTTTTATTTTAACATGTTTTCAATCTCTGGTCTTTGTAAGGTAGTAAGATGTTGCTCCAGTCCTGCATCTTATAAAAGAAGATAATAGACAAGTAGATAATACATGACTGTGGACAGCCCTTTGGATTTCTGTTCCTCTCATCCAGGTTGTGTCTTCTTTTTCCTGCAGAATGTATCCATAGCTGATGTAAAAGGTCCTCTGGTTTATCTCCTTTGTGGGATCATTGTTGCCTACAGCTTTGTATAAAGAAGCAATTCAGAGACTGTCCCAATATGTCTGCATATGGACGTGCATATGGTCGATTTTATCTTTAACTTCGAATTTACTTGAATCTGTAGGCTATGTGTATTCCCATAATGGTCGTTGAACAATTTCCTTGTGATGGTTCAATTTCTTTCTCTTCTGCATCTCCCCTCCTTTTCCTCTATACAGTAGTAACCTTCCTAAAAAGGCTCATTAAAAAAAGAAATTCAGAACACCCATGCAAGCAGGCGCCAGGAAGTTTAGATAGCAGCCCCATCACATTTGACTGTTTGGCTGGAGCTGGATGCGTAAATAGAATGGAATGTGATGTTATGAATCCCTTGCTCAAGTGCACAGCACTGCACCAGGATGGGCCTCACCACCCATTTATATTTATTGACCTCCTGATGTGCTGGCTGCTATGGAACAACACGGTGCAGCCTTCAATCGAGACATACAATCTACATGGAAGTGAATCAGGCAGCCTGCTCTATTTGCTGTATATCGTCTGGTCAGTTACTTAGGCTCAATAGCCACTGTCAGGGGAATTGTGTTTTGCCAACTATTTTAGCTAAGCCCCACCTTTGATTCTCAGAGGTGATTTTTAAGAGTGAAAGTCCTACCAACTTGTAGCTATTCCACATTTCTTACACTTTAACCTGTACTAACAAATCCTGAAAACCTTTATTGATTTACTCTGCTGAGCTACCTGGGCAAGGTTTATCCTATCTTAAAGCTTCAAACCTGGCTTTCTTTCTCCATTGTCTTTGCTTCATAAAATACAGACCACACTTGGCATCTTTGATGTCATGGAAGGTATGGAGTAAATGTTAAAATTATTAATTGATTGGTGATTGATCTTTCAACAAATATTCATTGAGACTCAATATTTCAAGTACCCTTAAAACATGGCATATATGGTCTCTGCTTTCATGAAACTTTCATTGTAGGGGAAAATAGACGTTAATCAGTGAATAAACTGTTAATCATTTAATTATAATTGGGAATTTATACTAATAAAAGGGTAAGATGCTAATTAGACTGGGTCAACTGGACATCTTCTGGTTTTCCTTCCGGACAAAGCCATGGTGCCAGGGGCTGAGGCAGAGGCAGTTAGAGGCGATAAGGCTGACATGCAGAGTGGTTAGGGGTGATCAGATAGGCAGGAAGGTGAGTAGTTAGGAGCTAGCAGTCCCAGATTGCAAGAGAGATATCCAACTGCCCTATTTAGGCCCGAGCGCTCGGGCCTAAACTGGCAGTCGGACATCCCCTGAGGGGTCCTGGATTAGAGAGCTTGCAGGCCAAGCTGAGGGCCCCTCCCCCATGCATGGATTTTGTGCACGAGGCCTCTAGTATAACTGTAAGGGATAAGTAGAGTGTCCTGTTAGAGCAACCAAAAGAATCCTGACCTTATTTCAAGTCTCAGAGATAAAATGACTATTGGGTTCAGTGTAATTCTACACAGTATGTATATGTTGGTGGAGGGGGGCAAGAGACAGTGTAAGAAGGATGTTCCAAGTCTCTGGGGAAGGAAGCAGCACAGTATATACTAAGGACTGATGGAAGCACAAGGTTGCTGGAAAATAGTGTGAAGGAAAGAATGTAATGAAGGAGATAAAGCCCATGATGATGATAGGTCCAGACTGTGATGGGCCCAGCAGGTCCTGTTAATAATTTAGGACTTTCTTTAAATGTTAGGAGAAGCCCTGGGACTGTGGTAGACAGTAATTGGCTACTCTGTCTGAGTTAAAGAATAGACTAGAGGAAGGTAAACACAGACACAGGATCTAAGTTAAGAGGCTATCTCACTAGTCCAGAAGGAGATGCTGGCAGCTTGGTTTTGGGAGATATAATAAAGGAAATGGACTAGAGAGAGATTTAGTAGGTAAAAATCAACAGGACTTAATGAGTGATTGGATATAAGTTAGAATCAAAGAAGGCACTCCTGTTTTTGTCCTGAACAACTGGTAAGATGGTGTTAATTTCACTGATCCAAGAACACTGGAGAAAGACCCACTCCTGGGAAGAGGGCAGACTTGGGGGTTTGGTTTGGTTGATGTTGGTCCAGATAGAGGTACTGAGTGGATATCTAACCTGAGATGTCAAGTTGATAGTTGGTTATTTGAGTATGAAGTTTAGAAGAACTTCCTGATGAAAACAGAAATAGGAGGATTGCATACGATAAAGGAAGATGAAACGAGTGATTAGATCGCCTCAGATGATATCTATTACAGAGTCTGAGTTATTCAGTTATATTTCACAAGCACTTATTGAGTGCTCAGTCTTTGGCAGGTCCTTTACTAAATACTGGGCACACGAAAAAGAAGGAAATTCAGTAAATAACATGGGACATCCCTTTGCCTTGGGCCTAAATTACTTTTCACATCATCCAAGACAGGATATCTCAGTACATCCAGAGAAAACTCTTAGGCAAGCAAAATCTGTACCTTGGTCCTGTGCTTCCTCATCTTTGCTTCCATCTAACTTAAGTCTCAGCAAACTGAAGTTCATTCCATTCTTGTTTGTCCTTGATAGACATGTAGCCTAGTTGGTAAGCACATTTTTTATTTTAACTCCTTGCTTTCTTGTCTCTCTCAGTTTTAAGGGACATTGTGGCCTTTGGCATGTCATTTTAGAGCAAGATTTATAAGATTGCTTCTTACATTAAGGAATGCATTCCTGTCTTGTTTGTTTGTTTGTTTGTTTTTGAGAACTATATCCACCGGCTATGAAATATTCTTCTCATATTGTGAAGCTTATAAATTGCTGATGACTTTCAGATTATGATGATATTGACTCTACTGGAGAAAATTAGGCCACACCCTTCTAGTCTGGTTCTAAAATAAGATTCATTGGCAAAATGAAATTGGTAGCCTCTTTTATAACTCTTATTCTTTGGAGACTCATGGCTTAAAATAGTCTACATTTTAAGACTGTATTTTTCAAATTATTGTCTCTGGACCACCTGTGTCAGAATCACTTGGATGTGCTTGTTAAAAATGAAGATCATTGAACCCTGTCTTCCAAATATTTTTTAGTATAGCTGGGATAAATCCCAATAGTTTACATTTTTAATAAGCACCTCTGGTAATATTTGTTTATACTAGAGCTTAAGAAATCACTCTTTTGCAGTATGTCAAAATTTGTGTCAGTTATTTTTCAATAAAATAGTGATTTGTGTCAGTTATTTTTCAATAAAACTGGGAAAAATTGTACATCTCCACATTAGAATTCTGAGTTAATGAGAAATTATACAGTTATGTGAGCCAAGTCAGTGTCTTAGCAATTTTGAGGATTAATAATTGAGTCACAGGAGTTTAAACATTTAACAGGTATTGTTCAGTTATTCAGTGAAAAATGATCACATTACACACATTTCTTTTCTAACATATAAAAATTCATGTGACCGAAGAACAGAGGTGAGTAGGAAAAGTAGAAGAGAATGGGGTTCCAAAAAAAGAGTATGTAAAGGCAAAGAGTGATATTGACAAAACGAAAATTGAAACTTGGTTCCAGCATAACCTTTCATTGAGTTTAGTGTATGTTTTGCTTTAACTGGCATGCTCTGTGGGCTCTTCTTATGCATGATTGTCCCTTTGTGAATATTTCTAGAGTTCCAACTTCTTTCCCGTCGCCAGAACTAGCAAGTCTCTCTTTCTTCCCTCACCCCCAGGAAGAACGCCGGGTGATTTATGTTGGCAAAATCAGACCTGACACAACACGGACAGAACTGAGGGACCGTTTTGAAGTTTTTGGTGAAATTGAGGAGTGCACAGTAAATCTGCGGGATGATGGGTGAGAATCTTCAAGATTATTTCTTGTTTAGGAACTGACATATGTAAAAAAATTATGGTCCTAAGATGACTAGGATGGGGATGCTTTGACAGATGACATGTTGAGTTCAGAACCTTATTTATTTTCTTTCATCCCTATTTATTAATCTTTCTAGTTGAGAGTTCCTGTCCCAGAAATAAGTATTTAGCAGCTTGACAGGACAATCACACTGATAAATGGGCGCAGTGGTTCAGACATGGGCACCAGCAGAGTCTCCCAAAGTATAAAGTGTTATAGTCATATATGCTAATGCTGCCTCACTAGCTTTGAACTTCTCCTGTTTGTCCATTGCAGAGACAGCTATGGTTTCATTACCTACCGTTACACCTGTGATGCTTTTGCTGCTCTTGAAAATGGATACACTTTGCGCAGGTCAAATGAAACTGACTTCGAGCTGTACTTTTGTGGACGCAAGCAATTTTTCAAGTCTAACTATGCAGACCTAGGTATGGATTTTATTGTACATGGAATGAGGAATCCATAACGTAGAGCTCAAAATGGGAGTAAATCTAAATCGAAGGCACGTTGGGTTGAACCATTATTTTACTAGAGGGAATATTTGAATAGAAATTTTATATTATTATTTATTTTTTTAATGCACAAGACAGTTTCAGAAACAAGGGGTGGAGGTTTGGGCAACCAGGGGCAGGAGTAAATTTGCTGTACTGTCTTCCCAGATGCTAAAATTCTGCATTGTTTGTGTGTAGAGGTGGTATGTTGTGCTTTGTGTGTGTGTGAGTGAGTGTTGTGTGTATACGTGGGTACAGTGTGTGTCAGCAAGTGTCTATGTTGTATGTGTCTTTGTCTATGTATATTATCTGCCATTGTTTTCTGTTCCCATCCCTGAGTCCTTTTTTTTCCAAATCTGTAGCATTGCCATCATTGTTTTATGGAACAGAATATGCAAAAGTCTTGCTCTCTTTTATCATCATAAAGACTTAGAAATGTTAATTATTTTCAACAAAGTATACCTTGAGAGAAGAAAATAAAATTTTATGTTCTAGATTGCACTATACTCTCTTTAAAAGAAAAAGGAGAATAATGTTATTTCTTAGTACTTCTATATGTTAGGCACTATGTCAGGGGCTTTGCAAGCATTTTCTCATTTAATTATCAGAAAAGTCATGGGAGATAGATATTATCATTGTCATTCCCATTTTTACAGAGAAGGAAACTGAAGCATCCATAAGTATTGATTTTTTTTTTTGTTCTAAAAGTTGTATAGAGTGAAGGGATAAAATTTATAAAATATTAAGTTAAGAAAAATAGGAAAATCAGCTATCAGCCTATCACCTAGAGATAACCACTGTGATTTAATGTGTGTTGTAATTCCAGTATTGTCTCAGAATGTCTAATTTCTTATAGTGAAGGTCATGTGATATATATATATATATATATATATATATATATATATATATATACTAGGGGCCCGGTGCACAAAAATTTGTGCACTTGGGGGGTGGGGGTCCCTCAGCTCGGCCTGTGCCCTCTTGCAGTCTGGGACACCTTGGAGGGATGTCCACCTGCTGGCATGCCTGGCCAGCCTGGGTGAGGGGCTGAGGGCCATTTTCAGGCTGCCCACAGCCCCTTCAGGGTTCGTGCACTGGGGGGTGGGAGGGCTGGTGAGTGCAGGCCTGGACGTTTCCCACCAGAGGGCCCATGATTGCACACGCCTGGTGGGCCCCCACCAC
The DNA here is from genome assembly GCA_004026665.1 of Murina feae. Lineage (NCBI taxonomy): Eukaryota > Metazoa > Chordata > Mammalia > Chiroptera > Vespertilionidae > Murina > Murina feae. The sequence continues at coordinate 59,782 of PVJC01001327.1, forward strand.
TGAGGGGACACACCTGGCGCAGAGTTGGATGGTAAGCCAGGGGCGGATGCTGGTGCAGGATCCCTGGGTGGGGCCCTGCTGCTAAGCAAACACACCCGGGGTGGAGCTGGGCAGCAGACTGGCTTCGGACTCTCCGCACTGTGCAGCAGACGCTCCCTCACACCCTGTGGAGGCCTCTGGGGGGAAGATGAAGGTAGCGGACCCTGGACGGGTGCTCCTGCATGCCCCCAAGGAGGCCCCTGGGGCAGAGCCAGGCAGCATACCCAGGACAGGCATTCCTGGACACCCCACGGAGGCCTCCAGGGGGTGGAGCCAGGCAGTGGACCCGGGACAGGTGTTCCTGGATACCCCTCGGAGGCTCCCGGGGGCAGAGCTAGGCAAGAGACCCAGGACAGCTGCTCCTGGACACCCCGAGGAGGCCCCAGGCCAGACCCCCCACTCCCACTGAGCATCTGACACACCTGGCACAGCTATGCCGGCCGGCCATAGAGGCTCCCAGTACAGAGCTGCCCTGCCAGCCTCCATCCTGGCTGGGTTAATTTGCATACAGCCGCTCTGATTGGTTGGTGGGTGTGGCTGTGAGCAGAGGCTCAGCCAGCCTAGGCTGGCAGTTACAACAGAAGACTTTGGCTGTTGGCCTCCATCTTCGCTGGGTTAATTTGCATACAGCCGCTCTGATTGGCTGGTGGGCGTGGCTGTGAGCAGAGGCTCAGCCAGCCTAGGCAAGCAGTTGCAACAGAAGCCTTTGGTTTGTGGCTGGGTTAATCTGCATACAGCCGCTCTGATTGGCTGGTGGTAACGGTCAAATTTGCATGTTTCGCTTTTTATTATAGAAGATATATATATATATATATATATATATATATATATATATATATATATACACACACACACACACACACACACACACACATACTTTTAAATTCTACTTATCTCAATTGATATTATATAAGTTTATTTTCCACTCTACTCACAGGATTAAGATAATTTATCAACACTTTTTTATGTCAACACAGTATCCTGTCCAGTGAATAATGTCATTATATTTCAGTATTCCATTATAGTTAAACATTTATTCAATTTTTAATATTATAAATAATGTCACAATTGACATCTTAATTTTGTTCTTTTGCATGTGATCTTTTTATCTAATATGTGTATTGTAAGACTTTAGGTTCTTTGATGAAGGTAGGAAAGTGGCAAATGTCTTGTGCATATGAAATACTTATTTTAAATCAATTACACTACTAATCATAAAATTAATATATACATCTATTCCTAAGCCTTACTATGTTTCTATCTGCACTTTCTTTGGCTTGGTATAAGCAAAGAAATGAATACAAATACTGGGATTTTTTTTCCCTTCCACCAAAGCAATGTCTTCCTAGAGTAATTGATAAAGGTAGTGTACATTGTTCAGGGGAAATATGCTATAATTCACTTCAAAAGCTAAATAGATAGTATGAAGCAGGGGAGAAGTAACTGACTGTTAGAGAGATAGAGGCTTAGGGATGAAAACATAAACGGTGGCAAGTCATTTGTTCAAATGTTGGCTGATAAAAACAGTCAAGACAGATTGAAGTCTTGAGTTGATTTGACTTATTTCCTTCAGTGATGAAGGCCATGGTGTTTCTAGTCTCTCAAAACATCTAGAGTTTAAAATAAGCTACCTAGAGGGGCCTTTAGATCACGATTCATCACCGGGAGAGGGAGGATTGAATGGTATTTCCAAATTGAACTAGAGCCTTCCTGAAATATTTCTAAGAAGAATGCTTCCCCTCTCGTTATCTCCATGCCTCGCCAGCAGCAATGAAACGTTGCCCTGGCTAAGCTAGCTCTGTATTTTCTGAAAAGTGTGTTTGATGTGCACAGTAGTAGCATGGGTTTTTCCAATTCCCTCAAGCCCAGCAATTGCATGAAGCGCAGTCTATCGGAGGGAGCACAGGCCACGGTGTAGTCAAAGAACCTGCAGAGTTTTGGAATCCTGCAGACCTGGGTTTGAAACCTGACCTTCAGCAAACAAACTCCCTCTGCTTCTAGTTCTTCATGGGTAACACACCTTGTATTGCTGCTGTGGAGATTAAATTGATGTTTGTGAAGCTGTTAAGAGTGTGTCCGGCACAAAGCAGTTGCTCAATAAAGAGTAGCTGTGTTTATCATTTAAAGTGATGGTAATGAGAAGTTGGAAGTTTCAAGTTCCTTGAAAATGGAAGATTCAGCACCTGCGTCTAGCTTTGGAACTGAATAGCATTCATATATGTCTGGGCTTTGTCCCCTGAAGAGTTCATGTTAAATGTGTTGGGTCACGGCTACTGAACGTGATGAGCAGAAGTATCTACTGGACCATTAGAGGGATTGTGAGCTGTCGTGTGTGTCAGATGTAAAGTAAAAATGATGTGAGGCAGACACATTTTACCAAGAGTAAAGTGACCGAGTATTTTAGATAGATTTAACCAATGTTATTCTGTGTTTTATTTTTGCTCCCCCCAATTAAGTTAGCTTGCCCACCCTATTTCAGTACTTTTGAGGCCACTACAATAATAGTGCAAAACATGATGATTTCAGTTATAATTTATGAGCCAGTTTTATAAATGAGATTCAGAATTTAAAGAGACAATCAAGGTTACTATGATGAAGCCAGGATTTAATTCTGGTTTCTATGACTCTGTAATCTGTGTGTCTTTCTATTTACTGTCATAAAAAAAATGAATCTTTCTGAAAGATCTCAATAAAAAAATATTAAAGAGGAAGGATAAAAATTAAATTACAAGTATCTGACCAGAAGAGGTTGGGCCAATACAAAAAATACAATAATTTTGATCACAAATTAGTTATGGTATAGAACTTAAACACATAAGAAAAAAAAGGAAGGAAATAAAATATCCATCACAACATTTTTATGTACTTTGCATATATAAATAACTTTCCATAAACCCTTTTCATTTATTGGTAAATCAGTCCCAGATCCCAACACAAATATTTTCACCCATAACTTTCGTAAAATTTAACAAATATTAAATTTAGTACCTATTTTGTGCCACCACTTTTCTGGATGCCAGGAATACAGTTGTAATGTGATTTGTTTTTACTTATACACTGTCACTATTTGTAACAGTTTATTTAAAAAATAATTAGAGTGGTTTTGGGTTATTTTTATCAAACTTTGTATTATATTTGACTTGTGTTACCGCATCCTTCATTTAGTGCAGAAAAAGAGGTGGAATAGATGACATTGCCTCAGGAAGTACACGCAACCACATTCTGTCTTCATGCGACAAAAAATACTTTGGGGTGCCTACCGTGTGATGTAGTATGCTTATATATGTGCATATACATGTAAATTCCAGCCTGCGTATTTCACAGTGAAGTTTTGAGAACCACTGTTTCAAAATATTTTAAGTATTTGCTAATAAAAATATGGAAACACTGAAATTCTGGGTTTCATGCAGAATAATCCAAAGTTAGGACATTATAATTTTCCTCCATATTTTCTCCAACAAAATATACATGAGTGTGTTCCTGATGGGTCTATGCTGACCTCAGTGTCATGCACACGGAGTCATCTCTCAGACCTTCATCTGCAATGCAAGCGGAACTCTGATTCCAGGCTAATCTCTAGCAACGAGCTGGGCTTTCTTGCCTTTGGTTTTTACAAACAAAATTTTGATTTGAACATCAGCTGCTGGTGAGGTTTTAGTAATATAAGCAAACTAGTCATTTGGCTAAGAAGAGAAGGGTGGGAGCCATTATCATTTAAGAATTAACCATATAAGATGTTCGTGAGGAAAGACTGGCCATTTCTGTTCTTGCTTTTATGTCTGGGTGTGACTCTAAATGTTTTGCTTTTTCTTACCTGAAAATAAACTCGCTGGACACAAATGCAGTAAAGACAAGGAGTGGTGAGAATGAAAGAGAAAAAGAAGTGCAGGAATTTCTGTTTTCGAAAGCTAGGATGGTTAGAGTGGATTATAGTGAGGGCTAACATACCAGTCTGGGGCTGCAGCATTTGAGGAATTGTAACCCTTTCAGCACAACTTCCTGTGAGGTTAGTAATCATACCTCCACATTATCGAGTCTTACACTCCTCTGTCATGTTGAGCATTTCATTTTCAGGACTTGGTCTGGGTAAAACATGGACATGTTCATATTTTGGTAGGATTGTTTGAAAGGATTGTTTTCCCTTCAAAATCAGTGCTTTCAAAGAGAATGAAAGTATTTGCAAGAGGTTTTCCATTACATTCCCAAGATATTCTTTTTCACTTGCAAGGCCGGCAAAAATATCTGACTTTTTTTTTTTTTTTTGAGATGATGTCAATAGAGAAAATCAGAAATAGTTAACAGATTTTCACTTTACAGCCAACATTGCTGAAACACGTTGATTTTGTTAAGGGCTCTTTGAAGCAGCATGTGGGACTTGGCACAAAAGCTGACGTGGGCTAGTTTAAGGGTTCAAGAGAGACCATGACTTTATTTCCACCTGCATATTTCCCATCTCCTATTAATTAGTGAAGAGACTGAATTTATGCTCTCTGGACATGAAACATTTCCCTAAACCTTTTAATTTTGGGGATTTTGTGCCACTAGTGACTTCTGGGTACTCAAAGGTGTGTGGTAGGCGGCTGGGTCATCTGTTTCTCTTACCTTAAGAGAGAGCAAAAGGATGGGGAGTAGGGGAACTTCTGATTCTCTCCTTACAACTCAACTGGATTTTTGCTCAGTGAAGTTAGCTCATTGAATAGGAAAATTCGTTCCAGCTTCTGCTCTTGTCTCTCCACCTAAGTTGTTGAGGAACCTTAGGCGAGTTGTTTGACATGCCATGGGGGGAGTGGGGCCTTATTTTCCAAGAAGATTGTTGGATAAGTTGCTATTAAATAGTTGCCATCAAAGTCTATTTTGACCACCTTCCAGGAGAGTTTAAATCTAAAATGCATCAATAGATGAGTATTTTAAAGTATATTGATCAGATAAGCTGCTCTTACATGAGGTCTTCTGAAATGGGATGATTAAGTTGATGACCATCAGGAAAGGGTGCATCTGACCTGGCTTGGATTTCTTTCAGATTCAAACTCAGATGACTTTGACCCTGCTTCCACCAAGAGCAAGTATGACTCTCTGGATTTCGATAGTTTACTGAAAGAAGCTCAGAGAAGCTTGCGCAGGTAACATGTTCCCTGCCTGAGGATGACAGAGGGACGGTGAATACCTCACGGGACAGTGCGTCCTCCCCTAACAGACTATTGCAAGTCATACTTAGGAATTTCTCCTACTTTACACTCTGTACAAAAACAAAACAAAACAACAACAATACAACAAGAACAACAACAATGGTTTACATGAACACAGCTGCTGAAGAAGCAAGAGACAGAATGGATATCCAGTAAGCACATGTTTATTCATGGGTGTCAGCTTCGCTTTCCCTGGAGTCTCTCGGTGATGGTGTGTGTGTGTGTGTGTGCATGTGTGCCTGGTTTGGGGGAAGTGTGTATGTACAGGTGGGGACTGGGGGCTCCTGATCAGAGTGTGCCAGGGCAAACCATTTCAAATGGCAGCAGTTCCAAGAAGACACACGTAAAACCTAGAACTTCAAAATGTTCATATTCTATTCAAAAGGAAAAAAATGAATAAATTCAAAAGGAAAGAAAACCGACCAACCAACCAACCAACCACAAGCCACCCTAGACTGACAGCCGCTGGTGTCTGGGCATCAGCCTCCGTACTCTTGTTTTTTAAGAAAGTACAAAATCAACTTGAAGCAAGTGTTCTCTCATAACATGATTATATGACAATCCCGAGGAAACAACAGGTTCCATAGAACTAATATCTCCTCTCTCTCTCTCTGTCTCTCTGTCTCTCTGTCTCTCTCTTTCCTTTGGCCATGGAATCTGGGTGGGAGAGGATACTGCGGGCACTGGAATGCTAAACTTTCCTAACATTTTGAAGTTTCTGTCATTCGTCCTTTATCCTGACACCCATGTAAATGTCCAAAAATGTTGATCTTCCACTGCAAATTTCAAAAGCCTTGTCCATGGCCCATCGGCTTGGCCAATGGTTCTTTCTGAGGAGCGGGCGCGGTGTTACATTATAGAACGAGAGTTGGGTAGAACTCTCTGCGATGTGTGCAGATAGTGTAATTGCTACACTCTCCAATGTAGTTAAGTATTTACAGATGTTAAATGGAGTATTTTTATTTTGTGTACATACTATACAACAATGTTCTTTTTTTGTTACAGCTATGCACTGTAAATGCAGCCTTCTTTTCAAAACTGCTGAATTTTTCTTAATCAAGAATATTCAAATGTAATTATGAGGTGAAACAACTATTGTACACTAACCTATTTAGAAGCTGAACTTACTGCTTATATATATTTGATTGTACAAAACAAAAACAAAAAAGACAGTGTGTGTGTCCGTTGAGTGCAGCAACAAAATGATGCTTTGCGCGTATCCATCCCTTCTTAGGTGAGCTTTGATCTAAGCATCTTGTCAAGAAATATCCTAACCCCATAGAGGTATTAACCACTTCTGCGATATTTTTCCACATTTTCTTGTTGCTTGTTTTTCTTTGAAGTTTTATACACTGGATTTATTAGGGGAATGAAAATTTTCTCATCTAAAATTTTTCTAGACGATATCATGATTTTATGTAAAGTCTCAATGGGTAACCATTAAGAAATGTTTTTATTTTCTCTATCAACAGTAGTTTTGAAACTAGAGGTCAAAAAATCTTTTTAAAATGCTGTTTCATTTTAATTCTTGTGATTTTAATTTGATACAAAATGCTGAGGTAATAATTGCAGTATGATTTTTACAATAATCAATGTATGTCTGAAGACCATCTCTGAAGCCAGTATCTCTTTCCCTTGGCAGAGTATGATGATGGTATTTATCTGTATTTTTTACAGTTATGCATCCTGTATAAATACTGATATCTCATTCCTTTGTTTACTAAAGAGACATATTTATCGGTTGCAGATAGCCTATTTATTATAAATTATGAGATGATGAAAATCCTCAAGCCAGTGGAAATTTTCTATCTAGGATGCATGGCAGTTGTCAGGGTGGAGTTTCAGTGTTTTGTTTGGGAAACTCAGCTTTTGCAGAAGCAGTGTTTCTGCTTGCACTAGCATGGCCTCTGATGTGACCATGATGTTGTTGTTGATGACATTGCTTCTGCTAAATTTAATAAAAAAAAAAAAAAAAAAAAAACTTCCAAAAAACCTCCATTTTGAGCATCAGGATTTCATCTGAGTGTGGAGCCCTGGAATGGAAGTCAGTACAGTTTGGAGTGTATATTCACGTTTCTAAATTGAGATTCCATCAAGGTTTGGCTGACACGACTTTTCTGGAAGACATGATAACACCTACTTCTTAATCGTTCTTTTCCTTTCTCTCGCCCAACACGATCTTATAAAATGGATTTCACCCCAGGCCAATGCAGCTAATTTTGATGGCTGCATTCATTTATCACCAGCATATTGTGTTCTGAGTGAATCCACTGTCTGTCCTGTCAGATGCTTGCTTGATTTTTTGGCTTCTTATTTCTAAGTAGCTAGAAAGCAATAAAAATACTATGAAATAAACTCGTTCACAGGTTCTGCGTTACAAAGGTAACATATCTTTAATCCGCCTAATTCTTGTTGTTCTGTAGGTTAAATGCAGGTATTTTAAACTCTGTGTGAACGCCAAACTGAAGTTTACAGTCTTTCTTTCTGAATTCTGAGTATCTTCTGTTGTAGAATAATAATAATAAAAAAGACTATTAAGAGCAATAAATTATTTTTAAGAAATCAATATTTAGTAAATCATATTATGTGTTCAAGGACCAGATGCGTTCTCTATTTTGCCTTTAAATTTTTGTGATCCAGTTTTAAATACATTCTCCTCCTTGCCCTGGATTGTTAACATGAGTAAGAATTCTTGGTTTCTTTTCTTACTTATCAAAAGACCGCATTAAAGATTTCATGTTGAGAACTAATTTATTCCCCCTCTGGCCTGACAAATAGTGTTCCCATAAAGATCATAGTGTTTTTTTTTTTCTTTTTTCCCATGGACTTCAAATTGCATCTAAAATTAGTGCAAAGAAAGAATCACTAAACCATCCGAATAGAGCTTTTGTATCTTATGCAGACACTGTGGGTAGCCCATCAAAATGTAAACTGTATTCCTTTTATTTTTATTTTTAATTTTTTTTTTGGAGAGGATCTGTCAAATGAACACATGCACCCCATCACCACTGGAGGCAAATTTCAGCATAGATCTCTGTGTTTCTAGATGACCGCAGGCCATTGCCTTCACGCTGTGGTAAGTACCACATCTACAATTTTGGCGACGGAACTGGTGCTTTAGAAATGTGGGTGTTCTTTTTTTTTTCTTTTTGTTTTAAAAAAAAGAAAAAGAGATGTAGCAGAATAATTCTTCCAGTGCAACAAAATCAATTTTTGCTAAATGATTCTGAGAGAGCAAGGACTGGGCTGTCAACATGCAAAGCAGCAGAGAGGGAACTTTGCACTATTGGGGTATGATGGTTGGTCAGTTGAGAAAAAAAGGAAACCTCTTCATGCCTTTAGACGTGAGCTTACAGTAGGTAATGATTATGTGTCCTTTTCCGATGGCTGTAATGAGAACTTCAATCATTGTAGTCTAAGACCCGATCTATAGATGACCTAGAATAGCCATGTAATATAATGTGATGATTCTAAATTTGTACCTATGTGACAGACATTTTCAATAATGTGAACTGCTGATTTGATGGAGCTACTTTAAGATTTGTAGGTGAAAGTGTAATACTGTTGGTTGAACTATGCTGAAGAGGGAAAGAGCGATTAGTTGAGCCCTTCCCGGGCTTTATTTTTTCTCCCCCACCTGCCAATTCTACATGTATTGTTGTGGTTTTCTTCATTGTATGAAAATTCCTGTGATTTTTTTTAAATGTGCAGTACACATCAGCCTCACTGAGCTAATAAAGGGAAACGAATGTTTCAAATCTACTTCTGCTTTTCTTATTTGTGGTCACCGCACTTGTGGCATGTTCCTCAGTTGAGGCCACAATGCTCCTTCCTTATTAATAATCTCTTTCCCTCTGCATCGCCCTCCTTTCTCCCTTCTTTTCCGTGTTCGTGGATGGATTTCCGCTCTAAGGTAATGTGTACCTTCTATATTTTACCTTGTCTCCTTGTGAATGGCAAAAGCAGAAGAGGTGACTCCTTGAATGAGAAGTGATGTGGGACTTGATTCCATGGATGAGGTCTAGTTTTCTTCTTAGCCCCAGAAAATGTGTATTTTTAAGTACAAACCAATCACCTCTAGTAACCCACTCAACATTCAGCTTAGGAAGCAGTTCAGCTGTGAAAGGAATGAATATTTTTTGAAGATGTATCGTGGGAGGTAGCTCCGCCTCCCCCGCTCCCCCGTCATATGTAAGTCATCGGGTTCAATATGGGACAAGCTGATAGCTGCCCACACAGCTTCTGTTAGGATATCCACTGTGCCACAGAGGTGATTGGTGGTCCTAATGGTAGAGACGACAGAGAATGCACTGTTAGCTCTCTGGCACCTCATCTCCAAATTCCCCATGGCTGGCCAGCCCCACTCCCAGCCACTTGTATTGAGAGACGAAACAGAAGTATTGCATTGGGAAGGAGTGACTAGACATACCCCAGTCCCTGCCCCCCTCCCCATCTCCTAGAGAAAAAACATGCTTTTAATTATTAGAAATGTGGTAGAACTATCCATTATACATGGATATCTGCTAACAAACACAAGGAATATCCCAAAGGTCCTACTTCTGCTTGATACCAGTTTCAGATTTGCCACTTATTTTATCAAAGTACAAAATAAAAACTTGCCATTATCTTCCCCAAATAATGCATTCACCTAAAACCATGGTACTCAGCACTCTGAGATGCAGTGGGCAAGACTCAGATATAGGCTTATCTCCACTGACCCTTACATTGTATGGACTATTTTCAATCTTCTGGCTGGAACAAGCAAGGGCATCAGAATAATGCAAGTGTTTCTTTCTAAAGAGTTAACTTTTTAGCCTTTAAAACCTTTTGAGGCTAAAGAGGGCTCTTTAAGAAGCAGCAGATGTAGATGCTGGTCCAGTACCAGAACATTCTGATGAGTTGTAAAGGATTTATTTGATGTCCCTGAAACTTTAAATCACTTCCCTCCTTGATGATCCTAATGGAAAACTACTTATTAAAACCAAAATTGAGTTGGCTAAAGTAAATGAGCACTGGATATGAATAGTTTCTTTTCAAGAACTTTGTTTCATTTCAAAAGTCCTCCAAACTAAGTGTATAAAGCATACAACATGATATTGGTTCAAAAGTTCTTTTGCAGGGTAGCCAGTTTTCCCTCCATTGTAGCATTATTTAGTTAATCATTGGGTATAATTTACAGCCCTAACAACATTATTATACTCATTTGACACTAGTGTTAGTAGCTACACATAACTCAGTATTAATTGTGGAATATTTTAACTGAAGCATACTTTTTGCAGTCTTTAACTTTATATTAATCTTATATTTTGCAATTCTCATTGCTATTTCTTGTTTTCAAACACATTACACACCACTCACTATAAATCAATCTTTGTACTTTATTAAACAGCAGAGAGTAATAAAGAAGGTCACAACTCATAGAGGAGTTCCTTGGAGGTTTGTAACATTGTGATTTAAATCTCAGAAAGATTTAATCAAAAGCTGAATTAATCCCTGGGGGGAAAGATGCTATATAGATTCTATTGATGGACAAAAAGCAGTCTATTTCTTTTCGTTGGTCTCTGTTAACATGTTCAAGAAAAGCAACAGTTTTTCTATGAGAAACACAGTAGGATTTTCTTGATGGGGGAAGAATAATATGCAGTGACATTTGAGTGGTGTTGCTACCCCTTCTTTCAAAATAGCCCATTTTATTCTTCCTGTGGCATTATTTGTTCTTGTAGTGCTCAGTTAAGTTAAATGTTCTCCACCCTCTTGCTCACCTAAATATAGTCCATGTGATCCCAGTCATTCTGCAAAGTCCCTGAAGCTCCGGTCCACTCGAGCATGTGGAATGTGTGGGTCACATGCGCTGGGTTCCAGGGCTTCTGTTGTAACCAGGTGACTGCCCCTGGGCACATTCTCAGGGGCCCTGCAAACTTGCAGGAGAAATGACCATAAAGTGCAGGTGTTTCCAGTACAAGGTTCTGAAAAGCCTACCAGTTTCCAGGATGAGGATGTAGGATAAGAGGTCACCACCTTCCCATATACCTCTCTTTTGTTCTTAAGCCATAGGAATTTCACCATACTCCTTTTAGCTCACAGACCACTACTGAACATCAGCTGACTTCTAGAAGGGGCAAAGTGGAATTAATTAACTGAAAAGAGTCGGAGAACTTTTAGAGGAGAAAACCAAATGATGCTATAATATTTTCATGATTAAATTAAATGAGCATAATTATGCATGCACATATGCACACCAAGGCATTATTATAATCAAGGATCTTAAAATATTGTATTGTTTCAAATTTATGCATATAACACTTACAGAAGGCAAGGAGCTAGTGTGATATTTGAATTTGCATATTGACCATTTTCATATATTAACTTCTAGTAGGAAGAAGCTGAATTATGAGAAAAAACCCTGGGGTGATTTAGAAAAAATATTGTGCTTTTGCTCATTTGGGAACATCAGGGGCACTTAGCAACATTATCTTTTTTTTCCCCACGTAGTTTTCTGTGATGGATTTTCAACAAGATGACATCCAAGTGAAAACCGAAATTAAATGGGAAGGAAAGAATGTTAAGTGGTAAAATCCTAAATAGCTTATTAGACTACTTAATTGGAGGGGATTTATTTTTGCTGCTGTTAGGAACTCTGTAGTCAAGCTTCTCTTTAACAATACTAATTGATGAAATGAAAGTGGCTCCATAATACAGTTACCGCACAATACCCTCCAGCAAGTCATTGAAGGGAATTCACAGGTACTTCCTTTGTTTGACTTTGATGTTGAAAATCAAGTCCTGTCTTCATTCATATCATTGCTTTCTCACTTTGTCTCCAACCAGGTCTCTTTTCTCCTCCTGTAGCTTCCCTGTGCACCTAAAGGATAGGAAAGGAAGTGAGGTTGTGCTTGTTCTAGTTTAACCACTTAGCAGGTTTTCAGGCTGGGTTCTGTGCACTTCAATGACTAATGTTTCATGGTGTGAGGAGTAGTGCCCTCTGTAAGCTTTTCACTGTTACTTGTTAGGAATATGTGTACGTTATCATGGAATAATGATTAATTGCCCTACTTCTTAGAGAAGGATAAGTTAGCAAACTGGTCACACGGCCTGTGATGTGGCCATTGTTGCTTTCATGTCAGGGACCTTAATGATCAAGGGCCATGCATGGCCTAATCAAGGACCTTCATTTGCCTTCAGTTAACTGGCTCCATGAAATCAACATTCCCGTACCTATTCAGTAAGCTGCCTTTCCTATGGTCAACAATCTGAACTGCATTTCAGCTGTTCCAATAGGAAAATAATAGGAAGAAAGCAAAAATTGGAATTCACCACCCAATGTTTGGAGTCAGTGGCTGAGGGTGGGAAGTACCTGCATGGTGGGGCTGACATTTTTCTATGTATAATGACAGGTATGGTGGCACACAGAGAGAGTGCCCATGTGTGTGGCTGATGAATGAAATAATTCATAAAGAGCTCATTAGAGTTTCTTTGTCATGTGACACCAGGTTCTCGTGCAGACACCTTCTGCCATGGCATGCCATAGCAAGGACCAACTCTAGAAAGGTCAGCTAAAGGAAAGAGAAGAAACAAATAGAAGGTTAACCAAACACATTTGAACTTCAGGTACAAAGCAAGATTTCGGCAAAGATTTCCCATGGTTTCCTATTTGCCTCTTATGCCCGCTCACTCTATGGGATTATATAAACAAAAATGGTGATTGTACAGCTAGGGCAGTAGAGATGGGAAGCAGAGAATGGACCTTTCAAAGCAGCTGCTGGTTCTGTGTGTGTGGGTGGGTGGGTTGGGTGTGTGTGTGTGTGTGGTTCTGTATCAGCTAGACAGCAACCGGCTCTCACCAACCTGGTGTTTGCTCAGAGGAATTGATTAAATCCCATGAACTGGGTCCCTGTGTGTCTCATGCTGGATTTCTGAGGTCATCCTAAGACCTGACTGTAGAAAGATTGGCAAATACATCTGAGAAGTTGAGCACTCACAACTCCAGTTTATGGATGGTCTTTTCGGATAATGTCCTTGTTGGATCTGGCATCAGCAGTAGAAAAAAAAAAGAGGGTGCGTTTATCTGGGCTGTATTCCCAATCCACTGGGCAAGCTCAATGAGGTTAGTTAAAATTATGAAGTGGGAAAGAGGAGTAGTTAGTCATGGACTTTGGTCTTTGGAATTCTATGAACCTTTAAAACACAACCTATGGCTTGTGGGCCACACAGTAAGAGAAAAATGTCCAAGAAATGCCTGGTTTAACAATGGCTGCAAAACAGGTATTGTCATGGACTCTTTTAACTATGTTTTTAAATTGTCATTAGAAAATATTTGAAACACACATCTAAGTGCATAAAATAATGGAATAGAACCCCATATATACACTTCCTGGATTTATGAGATCTTAACATTTGTCCGGTATGCCTAAGATTCCTCCTAAAACAAATCACAAAACCCATCTTCCTTCTCTCCTTCCCTTCTCAGTCGTGACCAGTCTTTCGTGATTGGTGCCTGTTAGTCCCATCCATTTATTTTTCTTTTGACCACACAGCTATCCATATAGCCAGAAGATGCAGTATATGTGGTGTCTTTTACAAATTTGCATAATGTTTTCTATGTATCCTTTTTGCAATTTGCTAGTGACGCCTTCTAATGCAAATGCAATTAGAACAATTCAGCCTTGGTGGAAGCCAGAAGGAAATCCTTCATTCCAGGTGTTTGGAGTTGCCTTAGCAGCTGCTTAACCTTTCCCACCTAATCATTCTTCACAGCAATCCTGATGCTCATGTTGGTTTCCTATTTATCACTTTGGCTCATGGTTAAGTGTATTCACCCAATATCTTTCAAAGTTTTTGACCCTTGATCCACCCTCATCGTGCTTATGGAGTGGTTATAAAGATATTCCAAGGGAACGGGAGGTCATAAAATCATAGCATAAAACAGAAACCCATACCTAGGCAGTTATTTCTTCTTCTTTTTTTTTTTTAATAAAAGAGTGAATTCTTTGTTTTTTCTTCTTTGCGAAATCAGAGATTTTTGCCAGATTCCTAACCTTCTGGTTCCCACATACCTGTGAATGCCTGAGTCCTTTCCAGACAGGACACTGGGGAGTCCTGGCACTGAAGAAATTATTTCTTGTAACAGTAACCGATTAAACTAGTTACCAGCTGGGGAGCATGTTTGAGCACTTAAGTTAATTGAACTGTTGCAAACTAAATATGATTCTAAATTGTTTCAGTATTCCAAAGCACTTCATGCGTGCAGATAAAAATGAAAAAAAAAAATTACCAAATCGGTCTGAAATGTGCAGATCAGGCACTTAGCGCTGACGTTTAGATCTATGGCCTGATAACTCTGCAGTGGGCACCTTGGAGAACTTTCTGGGCTGTTCTCTTCTGCTGCTGCTGAGCTCTCCTTTGAAATCCCTGAATCATTGCTTCATGTGATATTCAGCGAGTGGAAGTCAGGGGGCAGTCCGAAGGGGAAATGTCTGCATCGGGGGTTTTCTACCAATTTGCCCCGGAAATTATCTCTTTGTGGTTCATTTCACAGGCCGAGTAAGAAAGGAATTGTTGAAAGGAGGTTAAGCTTAACAGAGAAAATGCCATATTTCATGCTGGGAAAATCTGGCTGGAATTTGGTTGTGAATCTGGTTGGAGGGCGTGGTTCTCTGTGAGGTGGTGGGCTTTCATATATTTAGGACCACTGTGTACAATCCATCCTGTGTACTAGTAAGTTAAATAAGGAGGGCATCCTGACATGAATCTGCATGGCGGAAGATACTTCTCCCCCATCTTATATGTGCCTTCCTCTTCTCCTTTTTTCTCCCTCATCACCCAACAACTACATAAATGACATTCCATTTCCAGAATTTTCTGTTGCTATGATTTTTCTAACCCTCCATATAGATCAGGGCACAGGCTGGGATTAAATGGGTTATTTGAAAGGCTCAGGTGATCTGTGAACCTCTTGGCAGCTCAAGGAATCATCCCAAGGAACAAGTCATACAAGATGGTAGAAATCCCTACATCCCTCAGGTCAGCCCTCCTCCTTCCAAAGGAAGCCTATGAATGAAATAAAGTGAAGTACCATATCTGCTGTCTTCATGAACTCTATTTGAGAAGATAAATAAAAGTCACAGAATTATAAAACTGATGTCAGCTTGAGGGTCTTGAAGACACAATTGAGGATGCTCAGGGTCACATAGGGAGGGTACATTCCTGGCTTCAGGTCACACAACGGTAGTAATTGAGTTAGAATAGAGGCTGTTGTTGTTGTTTCTGTTACACCACGAGTTGCCAGACACCATATACTATCAGAACACAAACCAGCAATACATTGACAAAGACAAACTCATGTGGAACAAACCAAGTCCATAAGGACAGCATGGATATTGACTGACCAGCAACGTGTGGCCGAAAAGGAAGGCAGAATCAGTCTGGTTACAAATGAGGCAGCTGCTGCCACAACATTTGTTGAGAGGTCCATGGCAGTCCTTTCTCTAAAATACCTCTTCCATGGCTTACAACTAGTATGTAAATTCAACATTTAATGTTCATATATACTTTTTAAATTGAACTGAAAATATCCCTGAAAAAAGATAAACTATAGGCATTACTAGCTCTATGCCACTGTTGCTCAGGTAACTTCAGGATGAAAGCCACTTACCTTAGGGCAAGAGTGAAAGAAATATTGATACCCATGTCCTTACTTTCTAGAGGAAGGCAGGAAGGACAAGGACACTGGGTGATCAGAAGGACATATAGTGAATGTGTCATCAATTCACTTATATTTTCACAACCTAAGAACTTTCTCACTCATTTTAATTTTTTAAAAAATACTAGAGGCCTGGTACACAAAAATTTGTGCACTTGGGTGGGGGGGGTCCCTCAGCCTGGCCTGTGCCCTTTCACAGTTTGGGACCCCTCAGGGGCTGTCTACCTGCAGGCTTAGGCTGGCTCCCTGGAGGATTGGGCCTAAGCCGGCAGTCAGACATCTCTCTAGAAGCCCAGCAGCCCTCGAGGGATGTCCACTTGCCAGAGGGGAGCAGGCCTAAGCTGCAGTCAGACATCCTTAACACTGCTAAGGAGGTGGGAGAGACTCCCACCACCACCCCTGTACTGGTAGCTGTCAACCTGGCTTGTAGCTGAGCAAAGCTCCCCCTGTAGGAGTGCACTGACCACCAGGGCGCAGCCCCTACATTGAATGTCTGCCCCCTGGTGGTCAGTGTGTGTCATAGTGACTAGTCATTCCTAGTGGTTCTGCTGTTAGGGTCAATTTGCAGGATAGAGGCCTGGTGCATGTATGGGGGCTGGCTGGTTTGCTCTGAAGGGTATTGAGGATCAGGGTGGGGGTCCCACTGGGATGCCTGGTCAGTCTGGCTGAGTGGCTGATGGCTGTTTGCAGGCTGGCCAAGCACCCCGCAGGAACTCTCACCCCATGAGGGTGTGGCCATTCTGGGTGAGGGGCTGATGGCTGTTTGCAGGCTGGCCACAGTCCCCAGTGACCCAAACTCCTAGCAAGACTACCTGGAAGCAGGTATCTGGGATTATTTATCTTCTATAATTGAAACTTTGTTGCCTTGAGCAGATGCCACAGCCAGCCAGGGCAGGCAGGAAGCTTGGCTTCTTCCATTGCCAGGGCAAACAAGCCTCCTGCTTGCTCCAGCTCCATAGCTACTGGTTGGGTTAATTTGCATATAGTTGCTCTGTTTGGCTGGTAGGTGTGGCTTGGGGTGTATCAGAGTGACACTAATTTACATGTTTCTCTTTTATTAGTGTAGATATTTTTATTGATTTCAGAGAGGAAGGGAGAGAGAGGTAGAAGCATCAATAATGAGAGAGAGTCATCAATAGGCTGCCTCCTGCACCCCACATTACTGGGGATCCAGCCTGAAATCCTGGCATGCACCTTGACAAGGAAATCAAACCTCAACTTCCTGGTTCACAGTCCACACTTAATTACTGAGCCACACTGGCTGGGCTCATTTGCAATTTTAAACATTTATTGAATGTCAACTTTGAACACTGTGCTAGAATGAATAATTATGTAGCTCTACCTCTAAAAAAACCTCCTAATCAAACATGGAAGCATATATAGTATTAGATAAACTTTAGAAAAATATCTGCTATATCCCAGACATTGTTTTAGTCATAAAGTGACAAGCTGAATTAATAAGAGACCCTGACCTCAAGCAATTTGCAATCCAGTGGATGCATACAAAGTAATGAATGTATAACTAAGAAATGTTCCAATATCTACTGGGACAAATCTACGACTCAGAAAGGAGGGTGGATGGTGAAGGCCCCGTGGTCTCTTTATTGTCTCAACTGACCCTGGGCAGTGGGAGAAGCAGAAGTGGTAAAACTCTTTTTTTCCCCCAGATCTCTTCTGGAATTGGGAGCATTCAAGATTTCCCTAATCTGTCTGCCATTTTTCACTGATTTAGTTCAAATGTTTCATTTTCTACAAAAACTTTCCTGGCCTATGTCTCCCCACTTTCTGCCCCAGATTTGTAGAACTGACACCTTCATTTTTTTTTCTTTAAATCGTCAACCGAGGATATTTTTCCATTGATTTTTAGAAAGAGTGGAAGGGGGGGGGGAGGAGAGAGAGAGAGAGAGAGAGAGAGAGAGAGATGAGAGATTGGTTGTCTTCTGCATCACCTGAGTTTCAAGCCTACAACCGAGATAGCAGAATAGAACCTGGGACCCTTCAGTCTGTGGGCTGATGTTCTAGCCACTGAGCGAAACTGGGTAGGGCAACACCTTCATTTTTGTCTTTTGCACATTCATCTCTATCATATAAATGATAATATATTCTGATTTTCTTAATTTACCTTTGTTTTGCCCTTTGAGTTTGTGAGGATGTTGGTTGGCTGACTGGATGAATGGATGAAATTTGACAGACTTTTTATTTTTAGCTAAACTAATCTCCAAATGCCCTGGCTCTGAATTGTTTCTTGAATATCATTCTTCTCAAGATCACATGTAAGTGGCAAGTAATGATTCATGACTTGAGATTCCTTAAGCCGTCTCTGAGAAACTGGGTGTAAGGAATACTCATGAGGTGGCATTTTCCCTCTCTGGGCTTATTAAAAGAACCACCTGACACAACAGTTTGCTATGACAACAATGTGATTTCCTCTTTTGTGAGTAGTTATCACAAGCCCACTCCACCTGGTTCATGTAAAACATGGGCTGTCTTTCCTGAAAGCTTTCAATTTCTCTCCCAACAGGAAATTAGAGCTGAGGGGGAAGCACTCTGCTACTTCTTGCTTCTCAACATCTTTTGGTTTTCTTTTCTAGCTGCATGGTTCTGACTTGGGATTCCTTGGATTACACATTACCCAGAACAACTGTTTTGACTCTTCACTCCAATTGGGAATTTGAATCAGCAAAGGGGATGCTGGTGACTGGGGCACAGAGCCAGCTTACCCAGAGCTGGCCATTATTTTGACAATATAGTTTTAGGGGAAGTTCTCTGGAGGAAGAGAATTTGTGCTGATCCTAAGGACTTAGGGAAGCTTGATTCTTAGAGCAAAAGCCTCACCTGACCTCAAATGGATGAAATCAGGGAAGATTTGCTCATGCCCTTCCAAATATCTGTCCAAAAATTCTCATTTCTGCTATTTCCTTGGCCAAATGAATTGTCACATCAGGTGCATCCCTTAACCAGCAATCTATTTATCAAGTAGGAGAGGCCTGTTGTCTCCCAATTTCTGCTTTCCAGGTGACTGATATTAATTAGTTTGCTGCCAGAACAATTTATCTTTAGCTGAAACCAAAGCAGATGAAAATGCTGCCGTGCAGCGAGATTTTTTCCCTTGAAACGATGAATGGGATGAAGATACTTATCTGGGAGAGCAGGTTTCAGGTGGAGCCTCCATCAGCAGTACTTTGAAATGCATTGTTAGACTTTGGCTGATCTGGGTAAGGAATAAAAATAGCATGTCATATTTTGACTACATTAACTCATTTCCAACACAAGAGGCTGAGTCCCCTGCACAATGATAGACTTGCTTTGAAAATAGAAAGCGCTGACTTTGTTAATAACTCTGGAGCCAGTTCTCTGTTATTGGCATTTTTATGAAAGATATCACTGATTTTTTCCAAAACTATGGTTCAACTTTAGAATTCACCTCAGTTCCCCAATACAGACAGCAAAGCTTGTAAATCAACCTACCCCCTTTCTAATGATTGATCGCTCCGCTAAAACTGTCCCTCTGATTAGTATGCCTGTAGAGTCAGCACTGGAATTCCATGTTGACAAACTGAGAAATAATTAGGACAACCTAACAATGGACAACTGTCTATCTTACCTGTGTGACCCTAATAAATTTATTCCTTTACATCTCAGCTTCATTTTCTTCAACATAAAGTGGAGAAATAAAATTCATTTTGTGGAATGGATCTGACATGTCCTGGGCTTATCTATGTAAAAGAACTTCGCGAATAATAAGCACACTCCCCTGTATTAATGGTGCAGATGGGCAATTGAAATGACTTTTAAAAAAATGGAAAGCTATGGCGAAATCTGAAGTCATCTTTTTAATTAATATATTTTTTAGTTCCCATACATTATTGTAAACAGTAAAGTTAAAGGAAACAAAAAGAAAATTAACAAATAACCCACCCTCCGCAAACACACTGACACACAAAAAAACCTGACGTAGGTCGTAACTAGAAGCTCTAAGTTCTACTTCTGATTTGAACATCGAGCAGCTGTAAGTGATTTGCCAATATACTTCACCTCTCCAGGTACTTCTTTTCAGGTCTCTAAAATGAGGGGGGGGGGTAGCTTCTAACATGCTATGGAAATAGGAAAATAGACTTAGTGCTTTGACCTCTTTTCTTTCCATTCTGGCTACATGTACATATTTTCTTTTATTAATTTCTTTTCCTTTACTTATGTCTTTCATGTAGATATTCTCCTGGCTTTTTGATTTAATCATCTCTTCTCTATGTATGTTCTCCTTAAAATGTATCATCTATCCTATATAATAAAAGCCTAATATGCTAAGTGTCTGGTTATCTGTTCAACCATTCAAAGCATAATATGCTAATGATATGCTAAGGCTGCTCAACTGCTTGCTATGATGTGCACTGACAACCAGGGGGCAGACAGTTAACCTGTCAACCAGTCGCTATGACATGCACTTACCACCAGTGGGCAGACACTCTGACTGGTAGGTTAGCTTGCTGCTGGGTTCCATCTGATTGGGACTGAGTGAGAGGAGCTGGACATACCCTGGAGGCCTCCCGTGGTCCCTCCCTGGCTGGCCAACCTTCCACATCCATCCTTGGTCCTGATTGTGCACTTGTGGGGTCCCTCGGCCTGGCCTGCACCCTCTAGTAATCTGGGATCCCTTGGGGGATGTTAGAGAGCCAGTTTTAGCCTGATCCTGCAGGCCAGGCCAAGGGACCCCACTGTTGCATGAATTCCTGAACCAGACCTTTAATATATATATGCTTAAGCAAACAAACAACTGAATGGCCAGTCAACCAGTCGCTATGACGCACACTGTCTACCAGGGGACAGAGGATCAATGTACAGGATTGGGCTCCCTCCTGTCTGAATTTGGCCTGCATGAATCAGGCTAAAAATGGCTCACTGACATCCCCTTGGGGGTCCCAGATTGTGAGAGGGCATAGGCCAGGCTGAGGAACCCCACTGGTGCATGAATCCATGCATGAGATCTCTAGTTAACTATAATAACACTAGGGGCCCAATGCACAAAATTTGTGCACTGGGGGGGGGGCATCTATCAGCCCAACCTGTCCCCTCTCACATAATGGGAGCCCTCAGGGGATGTCCTACTAATGACTTAGGCCTGCTCCCTGCTCCCCTTGGGGAGTGGGCTTAAGCTACAGTCTGGCCTTCCTTTGTGGGAGGCGACCAGACTAATCAGGGGAAGGCACCAGCCCCATCCCCCTGCTGCTGCAGCCACTGCCAGTCACCACAGCCACCAAGGTGTTTTTCATCAACATGGACTCCAGTCCCTTCACCATGAAAAAATGACAACTCTCTTTAGGCATTTTTAAGATGTGTCTTTCATAGGATATGACATTTCTTTATTATTTTTTTATCCTCACTTGAGAATATGTTTCCATTGATTTTTAGAGAATGTAGAAGAGAAAGGAAAAGACAAAGAGAAACATCAAAGTGAGAACACTTTGATTGGTTGACTCCTGCATGAGCCCTGACCTGGGCCCCAGCCAGGGAGGAGACTGCAACCTAGGTACATGCCCTCGGTCAGAATTGAACCCAGACCCTGCAGTCAGCAGGCCAAGGCATTATGCACTGAGCCAAACCAGCTAGGGCAGGATATGACATTTCTTAGCCCTCCAGAAATGGGCTTCTGAATGAAGTGGACCTTCATTTTTTTTTTTCTCCAGGAGTGTGGTGGAAAAACCCTAGATCACCTTTTTTGGATTCTTATTACCCAAGTTACTAAGAATATTACCAGTGTTATACAGGGAGCTTAGCCAATGAGCAGTCAGAAAAGGTGTTTCCTCTATAGTTCATACTGATCACCAGTTCGGCCCCCTGCCCAGGCCTGACACCTTGGCCAGAGGTGCCATCCCCATCTCCCTGTGATGGCCATCTACCCCCCCTACCCCCCCATCTAGGCCTGACACCTCTGGCCCAGGCTTTAGGCCTGGGCAGGAGACCCCCATCTTCCCCTGATGACTGGCTCTGATTCCCCGCCCAGGCCTAATACCTCTGACCGAGGCTTTAGGCTTGGACCGGGTCCCCTCACAGCTCTGATGGCTGGCTCCACCCTGCCCAGGAGCCCCCTGGCTCAGACCCTTCCTACACTGCTCAGGGCCTACACGGGGCCTACCTCAGAGTGACCTGGGTGACGATGATGTTCCAGGGACTGAGGCCGCCATCTTTGTTGGAGTAATTTGCATACTCATCTGATTGGCTAAGCATAGGAGAGTGACACCAATTTGCATGTTTCTCTTTTATTAGTGTAGATTGGTCTCCCAAAAATCATGGAAAATGGCTTCTAAAACAATTTTTTTAACTGAAATAACTCCCCCAATCTTCAAACTCATAGGCCTAACTGCTGGACATTTTTCATCTGAGTTTTCTCTGCAAATTTAAACACAATATATCCCAAATGGAATGCATCATCTTACTCCCTAAAGACAATATTACTCCCTAAAATTCCTTTTCAAATATTGTCACCAATTCAAACTACCTGGACAAAAACTTTGGAATTATCCTAAATTTTTTTCCTTTTTTATTACCACATCTAATTTCATCAAATCTAAGATTACCAAGTCTTGTTTATTCTACTTCTTTCAAATATCTCCAATTGATCCATTTTGATCCTGTTTATTCTAGTTATAATTAATTGTATTATGTCTTCCATTTAACAGTCAAAATATTGCTTCTAAAACTCTAATTTTATCCCACTTGCCCTCATTTAGAGCCCATGGATAGTTTCACATAGCTCTCTGGAACTAAATGCAAAATTATTAGCATTCAGTATGAGTTAGTCTAAGAATGGTCCTCATCCTTTCCCCAAAACATTGTTTCACATGCTTTTGGCCCTGTTGCTACCCTGTACTATAGCTCTCCTCTTACTCCATCCTTGAAATATATCCTACTCTATCATATTTATAAAACC
Source organism: Murina feae (assembly GCA_004026665.1). Lineage (NCBI taxonomy): Eukaryota > Metazoa > Chordata > Mammalia > Chiroptera > Vespertilionidae > Murina > Murina feae. Next base: position 82,631 of record PVJC01001327.1, read on the forward strand.
TGGTAAAAGCCATTCCCTCTACTTGAAGTGTCCTTCCTCTCCTCTATCAGAGTGGCCCTGATCTTTTTCCTTGAATTCATGCTTTGAGGTAAGATTTACAAAACCTAAGATAACATCTCAAACCTAGTATTTATAAGGCCTGTAATGATAAGACATATTAGATACGTTCTCTAAGTTTCAGTTATATAATCATCAAAATGGAAATAATAGTACCTGCTACAAAATGTTATTCTATAGATTAAATATGATGCATCTAGTATGAAACTTAGCACATAGAAACAGTTAATAATCGTTAACTATTATTTGTCCTTCACAAGTAAACTCTAACCTCCTGCAAGGTCCCTCAACCACACTTCTCTAGGTCCTGATCTTGAATTTAAGATCTATGATATCAGGAACTGAGCCTATTTTGTTCACATTTATTTTGTATTTGTCACTGTGTCTGACACACAGCAGGACTACCAAAAAAATTTTGTCATTTCTATCAAAATTTAATTCAGACACTGATTCTTCTAAGAATTCTTATTATACTTCTCTAATCTTCCCTCTGCATTGCTTAAATACTTCTCTTAAGTAATAGGCTCTGCTTCTACCCTATTGAAATGATTTCTCTTTCTTCTCTGGACTTGTGATTTTCTGGAGGACAGAGACTAAGTTATTTATGTCTTTGAATCCACAAAACCTTTTGCAGATCTACAGACTCCAGGAAAACTTTTTTCTCTTTTTAAATATATTTTATTGGTTTTTTTTTTACAGAGCAGAAGGGAGAGGAATAGAGAGTTAGAAACATCAATGAGAGAAACATCGATCAGCTGCCTCCTGCACACCCTCTACTGAGGATGCGCCAGCAACAAAGGTACATGCCCTTGACCTGAATTGAACCTGGAACCTTTCAGTCTGCAGGCCGACGCTCTATCCACTGAGCCAAACCAGTTAGGGCAGGGACACTTTTTGAATGAATGAATGAACTGGTTCTCTATTTCACCCATGTTTCTTTCTCTTTGTTTTCCTCTTACCAAGGTCCATTTGTGTTCAGTTTATAAAAACAAGATAGAGAATGTGGAAACCACATTCAGGCAGGTTAGACTACTCCTTCACACCAGAGGAGACATCACATTTGGCTAAAATAATCGTATGGATCGAGGCATCTGGATGAAAATGGTTCTTCCATCTTCGGAGCTTTAGATAATCCTTCCCCTGAGCAAGTTCATGAGAATGGTTCATATGCAGACCTCCCTGAGGGAAGTCTTGGAAACTGGTATGTAGTGAGAGTCAACCTTCTGACTCTGTCCATAGGGGTTTGAGTGAGGGACTGAGAGGGCTATTAGTTTCTTAATGCTCAGGTGAGAATGGCTACAGATGGTCTGAAAAAAAGAGGAAGATTTCTCTACTCTGTTCTCTGGGCCATGGCCTCCAAACCACCTTGCAGGCAAGGCAAGAAAGCAGAGCTGACCCTGATATGCATCGAAATGAAAAGGATTGTGTGCAAACCAGAGACGAATTCTTTCAGCACCTACAGGACCAGTGCCAGGGAGTTAACATTTGGAAACCTCAGCTCAGTGCCAGGTCGTTGTTTGAAAAGCAGCAGATCTTGGAGCTAATGCCAGTGAGGTACAGAGGGGCAGAAGTGAGGACAAGGACTCCAGGAATTAATTATTCAAGAATGTTTAAGAAACCTGATAGCTCTTTTCCTTGTCAAAAAGAAGAAAAGAGAGAGAAAGAGAGAGAAAAGGACATTCAAAGGAGCATTCGTGGAAGCAGGCTGCTCAAGGTTTTCAGGGAATCGGGAGGGCAGATGCTACAAGGTTATTGGGGTCAGTGTCAAGTATGAGAATAAAGCAGCAGTGACATGAGCTAAGAAATGACTAAGCACTCAAGGCCTGAAGTCACTAATAGATAGATCCAAATGCCAAGTGAAGAAGTTGTCTCAACCCATTTGAATACTTCTGAGGAGGAGATGAAAAAGTCACAGTAGAAATGGGATCTCTCTTCTTCCGGAACATTCCAAGATGAGAAGACAAAATTGCCTTGCTCTGTTCAGCTGTGATTGTGATTGACCTACCCTTCTCTTTAGTCACTTTCTCTCGAGTTTCTGAGGGAAGTTTTGGGAAAACTGCACACCAAATTTCCACTTTATATGGGGGCCTTTACTCTGAAGGCATCGTTCATTTGCTGCGTGAAACATCCCCATGAAGCAGCTCAGAGTTATCAATTGAAGGGCATGGTTTGGCACTCAAGCAATTAATCTTTTGGTTAATACAGAACTTCCTTCTTCATCCCATTTGTTTCTCCTTTTTCGTCAGTGTTTCTGTGTTTGGGGGAGAATGAAGAATTAAGGTCTGAGAGTTATGGTAAAGCGAAGAGAGAAAAGTTAGAGAAGACAACACTTGTATTAGGGATTTCATGCTTTCCCAGGAAGTGTTTGAGTAGATGCCTGGTAAATTCTCCAGGCCTTACTTCCCCCTCTCCTGTTCAGTTTCTTCTCTCCTCTTTATTTTTGCACTATTAGGAAGGATGTATATTTCTTAGAAAGGAATCATATTTATGCTAAAAGCTATCATTTAAAAATTCCTCTTCTATACTAAACCCTATAGTAGGCATTTTTGTGATTTCATGCCTCATCACCACACATAATGGGAGAGGCAACTATACCCACTTTACATATCAGGAAACTGAGAAAACACAAACTGATCACCAACCCTATAGCTCAGAAGGGATGGAGCTGGAAAAATTCATACTTTCAAGACTCTAAGCCCATGATTTTTTAATGTGCTGTGTTTCTGTCATGATCCATGCAAAAGTGGCTTTCTTGGAGCAAAGCCATGTTACTCATGTGGCACCAGGTCAGAGCTAGTTGACTTGGTGAATTAGGTTTGAATGGCCCTCCCTTTGGCATGATCCTCTTCCCTCCCTCTGCTCAATCAGCATTAATCATGCCACCCATTTGGTCAAGCATGTTAGATTATCTCCTGTAACAGGAACTCACCTACCCCTATATCTTTGTCCTTTAAGGGCCCAAGGTCTCAATTGGCTAATTAAAAATAAATTTATCTGGGCTAAGAGCTCTTAATCCCAAATCAGTGCCCTTTTTTACGTACTGAAAGCAGAGTCAAAGATAGGAATTTTCCCTGGTAGAAGGTTGCTGGGAGAAAGAAATTTTTGAAGTAGACCAAACTCTGCTGCCTGTGAAATCTCACTGAGTAGCAGTCACCTATTCTACCTAACTGCTAGCAGTTCCTGCTCACAAAAGCTCCACTGAAAGACTCCCAACACCTTTTGGGATCCGAGCATCTAATTTTCTTAATAATAAGCTCCAATTAGGAATAATTTTCTCTGATTTCTAAAAAAATATTTGTTGAGCACCTACTATGTACTGAGCTCTGTTCTTGGTAGGAGATTCAGTAGGGAATAGCTTAAGTCCCTGGAGAGGTTCTGTGCCACTGAACATCTCCTTGGTCATGGACATTTTTATAGCTTCTTGAACATGTAGGAAGACACCCTTGAAAAAGATCAAGCATCCAATGGCTAGGGAGGAAAAGAATAAGAAGAAAAAAAAGATATTAGTTTAAACTATTCACTTACTAATTTCAATCAATAACAATTTTTAAGATATTAAATCTATTCTGGAATGACTTGTCAAAAAAAAAAAAAAAGAAAGAAAGAAAAGAAAAAAGAAAAGAAAGGGTGCCATTACTGATATTCCCCAGGGTTTTTCTAATAAGGTCATGGTCAATGATGAGAAATAAGCTGGAAGATGAATAAGTTGTCAGAATGCAATTGAGTTCCAAGGAGTTGCCACAACTTCCACAAAAAAGCAGCAGGAACAGCTTTGTTTGGAGACAATAATGAGGGAGACTTTCCTGAAACTAGCCCGGGAAGCAGCTGCTGATTTCTCACAAAATAAAATGGTGGGACTCTCCTGGTATTTAGCCTGTGGAAAGCATTTCTTGACACTCCCCTCTGAGTTAAGGCAAAGAGGCAGCCACATGAACCCCTCTGCTCCTCTGCTTCTGCAGTTCTTTCTATTTTGTCAAAAAAAGCCATGGCAGGTTCTTCACACAGCCCCCTGACCCCAGATCCTCACCCCATCAGTACTCACCAGCTGTGTGGCTCAGCAAGCATGTAACTCTGCTAAGCCTCAGCTTCCTTGTCTATAAAATGGGAATCATATTAATAGTGGCTAATAATAACAGCAAGCAGCAATAAGGTAATTGCTTCTCTGTTCAAGCACTGCAGAGCCTGAGATTCCAACTCTCCTTTGATGCTCATAGTCCCCATAAGTTAAGTGTGATAACGCACATGAATAGCTATTATGATACAGAATCGTGGTCACAGTTTAGAAATCACTAGAGCTGACATTAAAAAAATTCATGATTATCTTTTTATTTTAATTGCAAATGACTGCAACTTCTGTGATAATCATCTCTGCCGGGAGGAGGTTTTCATCCATTAATGAATGGCATACTTTGGAAGGGATTCAGCTTCCCAGTAGACAGTGCTACCTGCGACTCCCACCAGTCCTCTTAGACAGTAGGGTAGTGCATCATTTAAATGACTGAAAACATATTAGTATACTGGCTAGTAAACACATATGAAGATCTTTATGTGGAGCAGTGATTTCTTGCTGAATGCAGAAAGATAGAGATAGAGATATGAAATGAGAGAGTGAAAAAAAGGAAGAGAGAAAGAGAGAGAGCGAGCCCATATGCCTTATTTAGTACCCTGGGAAGTGAAGCAGGAAATCAATGTCCCCAACTGTGAGCCTGATTCTGTGACTTGCTCTATGACTTGGTTTTCAAATTTCAACCTTACAGAACCCAAGGGACTCATGACTCATTTTCTGTAGACTTTGATGGGGTCTTCTCTTCACAGAGCTCTTCTTTCCAAAAAGCACATTCTTCTTGAAGGAAAGGCAAGTCCCTTTAGTTCTACTGTCTCTTCTCTCCATCCCTGGCAGCCTCCAGTCCTTTCCTGTCCCACTCTTGCTATGAGATCTGGGAGAAAAGAAAAATCAATTTTGTAGTTACCACCAGTCAGTAAATTTTTTTCCTAGGTAGGTCCCATAACCCCAAGCTGATGAACCCAGCTAATTCCTCCTGGTTACAGTTGCATCTCAAGACTTCCCTTCACAGGGGCCCCTCAGTGACTACCTTTCACCATCATTTCTAAACCTTGGAGGCAGATAACTGTCTTTGAGTTGTCCCGATCATTTGGGGAGGTCAGTTGGGCTGGGAGGGGGAGGAGAGGTTTACAAAAATAAAGCCCTGGGGTTTTTTCAATACTGAGGCATGCCATTTGGTGTTTGCAGAAAATTATGAGAGTAAAAAAGGATAGCCTCAGACAGCAGTACCTGGCATTGGCTTAAGATGGTTGCTTCCTGGGCTTCACCTGGTTCCTGAATCACCAAAAATCATCTTTCAAATCATTCATTCATTTCCAAAAGGCCATGGATCAGCCTCTACTCTATGGAAGGTAATGTGGCTCCTGAGAAGAAATAATACCAGCTTGTTGCTCACCATCGAAGAGGGGAGACAGACCAGCAAGCTAGTGAGGTCTCTGGAGTAAAGGCAATGAGTCAGAGTCCTCGATTGCTTTCCAATGGCTAGAGAAGCTCCTGTTATAGCCATAGGCGCAGAGGCATCAGAGGAAACCCTTCTAGGCATGGTTTCGAATCACTGAGTTTTGAAAGTCACAGATGAATTACTTAGGGAAAGAAGCAGAGGAAGGTATTATTCCTGAACATCCAACAAACCTATCCTGAAATTCCATGTCTACCACATATTAGCTATGTTACCTTACACAGATTACCTATCCTCTCTCAAAATGCAGGTTCCTGAGCTCAGAAATAGATGTAGCCCACTTTGCAGGGGTTTTTGTGAAAATTAGAAAAATATTTGTAGGCACAATTCTCATGTTAAACACGGAGTAGACACTCGAAACATGGTGACTGTTTTTGCTATTTCTGTGCGTGATAGTTATTTTTTTATATTATGAACTTATCAAAGATCAACTCAATGATACTAGATGCGGTATGTGATCCATTGAGGAAATTTAAAAAATCAGTTTCACTACTATTGGCAGTAGGTATAGGGAAGAGAGGTAGGTGACCCGCGGGGATTGTTAGGCGTGAGCCATGCTTTGTAGCCTGCATTAAGAAGTAGAGATTGTCTTCTTGATGGAATTGGAGTCATTGAAAATTAAGTACTTTTTAGGAAGCAACTGGATACCCTGATGATGGTAATGATGTGGCCCTTACTATTGTCAGCTCTCTGATCTAGGCTTACAAAGCCTTGGATTGTTCACGACTTAGCCATGGAAAATAAAATCTCAGCCACTCCTTTGCCTCTGAAGATGTCTCAGCAATTTTTCTGAGAGAAAAATATTCTCTGTGAAATTTTTGAAGATTTCTCCCTGTCACTCTGAAATGCCCTGAATTTCAAGCAGCTATAATGTTGCTGACTCACTTCCAGTTTCATAAGGATCTGGGTTAAGTTGTCATATGTTATAAATCTCTAGTTCATGGAATCTCTCTACTGCCACAAGGATAGGCTTGAAAGTGTGTCAGGAATTCAAGGTGGGCTAAACAAAAGCTGAGTTTAAAAAGTGTCCAATTGTGCTCTTGTTTTATTCAGTTAAAGGGGACCTATAATGTATTTATAGTCATTATTTAATTTTGTCTTTGGGAGGAAATGTCAAGGAGTGGATTTCCACAATGTATGTCTATGTAAGACTGATTGTATTTAACATAAATGTCTCAGGGCTTCTTTTAATTCTTTATGAATTCTCTTTATATCATTCATGGCAAACGTATGTCAGTTCTGTGACAGGAGGCAAATTTCTCTTTTTAGGATTTTGGCTTGATTTTGTCTATCACTGACAGAGACATCTAGGAACTTTGGGAAGTTGGGCACCCACACCTATTGTTAAATAGGAAATACAGAGTTGGTAATGCACAGGAAGAGAAATAGGCTGGGCAAAAACATATATGACTTATGTCAATCTCTCCTCCCCACATGAATCAGCCTTCAGAAAAAAACTGTGGGATTTGAATATGACTTTGCAAGCCAATTTACTAGTATATCAGGGCTCCTCTTTTTGAGGGAGGATAAACTTGCCTATGCCTTTGCACAAGCTGCTCACTCCTACTAGAATACATGGATAGATGGAGCAATAGGTGGATGGATGGATGGCCTAGAACAGCAGGCCTTGCCTGAAAACATCACTCCTTAACCCATTATTATATATATATATATATATACTAGGGACCCGGTGCACAAAAATTTGTGCACTTGGGGGGGGGGGTCCCTCAGCCCAGCCTGTGCCCTCTCGCAGTCTGGGACTCCTCGGGGGATGTCCACCTGCTGGCATGCCTGGGCAGCCTGGGTGAGGGGCTGAGGGCCGTTTTCAGGCTGCCCACAGCTCCCATTGACTCAAGGTCCCAGCAAGGCTGGCTGGAAGCAGGTTTCTGGGGTTTATTTATCTTCTATAATTGAAACTTTGTTGCCTGGAGCGGAAGCCTAGGCAGGTAATGAAGCCTCCTGTTTGCTTCAGCTCCGTGGCTTCTATAATTGAAAGTTTGTTGCTGTGAGCATAGGCCCAGCCAGCCTAGGGAGGCAGTTGCAATGGAAGCCTCCTGTTTGCTCTAGCTCTGTGGCTGCAGGCCTCCATCTTGGCTGAGTTAATTTGCATATAGCTGCTCTGATTGTCTGGTGGGTGTGGCTTGGCTGGTGGGCATGGCTTAGCTGTCTTGGAGTGATGGTTAATTTGCATATTACTCTTTTATTAGAGTAGATATTTTACCTTTATAAAAGAGGGATTTCTTTTCTGAATACTTGGGCCTTATTATTGTTATTAATTTCTTTGAGATTTTGCTATTGCTGAATGTTTATTTACTCCCTTTTCTTTGTGGGTTTAACTCTCCTTGGCCTAAGGCCAAGGTCAAGAAAAGCAACCTGCAATAGCTATTTTAACTTCACCTATTGATGAGGAAATGGAACCTCTTCATTTTACCATGTCATAGTTTCCAATTGAAGGGATGCTGACTCATGAAACAGGCAAGGCTCTATGTATATGCAAATATGCAATTTATCTCTTACACTGATTTCATTAGACAACAGGGCTGTGGTATCTGAGAAGTTGTCAAATACTCAGGTTTAATTTTACATAATTATACAGTTAGGAATGACATTATCTCTGTTTCCTTATTTCTGTACTACTGCTCCCTCACTAGAAACTTAAGCTTCACAAGGGCAAAGGTTTTGATGTTTTGCTAACTGGTATATACTCCTCATCTAGAATAATGCTGAGTACTAGTAAAGACTCACTACATATTTGAATACAAGAATGAATGAATACAAAGTCAAAACTTCCTTCTTCATTTTATTCCTGTCTTTATATCATGGTGGTTCTGTTTTCTTTCTTGGGGAAGAAGGGGTGGTTCAGTTTTCTGTCTTGGGGGAGAACAGTCACCTGCAATAAGAAAACTTACAATTCTTTTTTAAGATCATGTCATTTTGTCATGGAACTAGAATTTTTGTGCTCATTCTTTCTCACCAACTTTGGATGCTTTTACATCAACCTTTCTGTATTTTTCACACACCTTATACTGCTGGTGTTGCTTTTAGCTGATGCTTATTTTTCTTAGATTTTTTTATGTACATACAATTATATCTAAAATTTTACTAAACTTTATTTTGTTTCCTATAAACTATATTTTCTTTTATTTGTACTTTCTTATTTGCTCTTCTCATATATAATTCTTTCCTTTCAGGTCACCAAATAGAAATTGCCTGAGTTTCTTGATAATATCTCTCTTTATTTTGTTATCTTTTAGTTCTCTTTCAGTATAGCCCAGATCAAATAAGTACATTCCATGTACTTGGCAGGAAAGTGTTAAGCATTAACTCCCAATAACCAACCCTTCTCCTTTTTTTTTATTTGTCCTTTAAGTTAAGTTGCCAGATAGAGTTGAAGTAGGAAATGGAAGGTCACTCAAGCAAAGATCTATTTTTCTGATTGGAGAGAGCAGTCTTCTGAATGTCATAGCTAGTTTGTTTTGTCCAAAAGGGAAAATTAATAATATTTTGCAATGGAGTAGTGAAGATATCTTTTTATACATAACAACAAGAATAGTTTTGACCAAGTTTCAAATATTCAGGTGCAAAGATACAGGACAGAGGTAAAAGCAATAAATTACCAATAGAAAGGGCATCGGTTGTTTACTAGCTATAGTGATGAGTACAATATCACAATAATGTACAATGACATTAGAATAAAGTCAATAATATTCTTTGCATCATCTTAACCAGGTAGTCATGAAAATGACAAGGTCAATTAAGACTTAAGGTTAATAAAAGGTTTACAAAAAGTTGAAATACTCAATTGGTACACTGCACTCTTTTTCTGAGCAAAGATATTATCAATTCCTGGTGAAAAAGGATTTGTGTTTGGATCAAAAACTTTACCTACAATTTACAAATATGCAACTGTTTAAAAATGCAGATACCTTTCACATTAGGTGCAAGCTCCAATTACTTGGTAGGGTTTGCCTGGAACTTTTCATCATAAAGGATTCTCAGATATTAAGAGGTATCTGTGAGAAGATGTGTTGTAATCATTAGTGATACCTATCATGGAAATGGTGCTTGGAAGTCCTTAGCTTAAGTTTTAGAAATTTTTCATTGTTGGTTCAAGTCTATTCAATTATCTTTCATTTCCTTCTGATCATTTTTGGGGGGTTCTGAATTGTTAATATAAAATTTGATTCTGGAAAGATTCACATATCATGATATCCATCTGCCTCCTTGTGTCATTTGCCCAGTTGGAATTCTTACAAAATTGCACACTGACAGATTTCATAGCAAAAAACAGCTATCCCACATGGACTGTGTGGAAACAGAGAGGTTGACCTCAGAAAGGATAAAAATGTAAAGTGCAAAATTCACCACTGTTTTCACTAGAGTAATGATGTTAGAGACTTCAATTACATTACAGAGGACTCTGTTAGTAAGAATGCTTTCAGCTGCAAACAACAGCAAAGCCGGTCAACGGTGGCATAAACTAATATTAGTACTTGTTTTTCACTTAAGAATCAGGATGTTGATTGTTGCTGACATGTGTTCAATAGCATAGGGGTGTCATTGCTTGTAGTTCTTTTACTCTCTTGGTGTTTTGGGGTTTTTTTCATAGTTATCAGAGGCATATCACCAAGTCTCATGTCTACCTTAAGGTTAGGAAAAATGAGGTCAGGAAAGTATCAGTGGTATCTTCTCATTTTATCAGTAAAATAAAAATGTTCACACATTACCTCTGACCTTCATATCTTTATGTTTAGAAATATGTCATATGGCTCACCCTGGTTCCAAGGAAGCCAAGAAAAGATACATTTAGCTTTTTCTTTCTTTTATTATTTTTGCCTCTATGGTGAATTGAGCAGGAGAAAAAAAGGTGGGAAGTATTGAATTAACCAATCAATAGTCTCTGACATAATCTACCCCTTAAACTAGTGGACATCCATGAGCATCCTTTTTAATATACATACAGTTTAATAGAGTCTATTTATCCCTTTTCCATAGGAAGTAACCCTAAGTATCATTCATTTTAGAATCTATCTTGAAGTAAATAATCTCAAATGATGTCCACACCTCGCTATCAGATCCAGATATGGCTTTTCTGGTCCAGTGATTATTTGCTAAAAGATAACTTATCTATTACTTCATCTAGTGTAGAACAGTGGTGAAGGAGTAAGTCCACTACAATAAAGTCTTCATCTTGGAAAAAGAATGAAAATTACACACAAGCTTTTGGTCTATAACATACAACAAATAGCAAGGACATTGCCCTGTCAGTGGAGTGAAATTTTTTGTTAAACAATCTTACTATTCTTTCCTAGGAGCTCCTTAGTATCTATCATGGTTATATCTGAAATAGACTTTAAAGAAGATCTTAATTTCTTATTTATAAAGTTTTAAGGGCTTTTTAAAGTTAAACAGGCACCAGTTTGAGGTTTCTTGAGCAATATTTTTTCTTATAAAACATAGTAACCTTGGTGGTGATTTTTGCCTCTACAGGGTTTCCATGTGGAGCACTAAAGCCAAATATACATGTAGACATAGTATTTGTGAGAAATCCTGTGTCCTAGTTCCTAAATTTAGGGGTTAGTCTAATGGACAATGTGTTGTAGAGATATAAAAAAATGGGCTTGTGTTGGAGTACAGAATACTAGATAAAATCTTTGCTGAGGTTTAGATGTAGTAATGTTAAATTTGGGGATGCTTTCATACCGCTGGGTAGATACCTTCTTCCCCATGACCACACTCTGCACCCTCAGATCCTCTGAAGAATAGCCTGCCTCACATAGTATGGAACCTTCCAGGATACTCTCCAATCCTGTTGTCAACATTCATTTTGATTCCTCATTGCCTCTGCCTTACCATGAATTAAGTATTTTGTATATTTCCTCTGACTTATATACCCAATGAGGGCAGTACAGATATATAATCATTGGTATGGTGGATCCTGGAACCAAATCAAACATTTTCCAAGGAAATTTCATATTCGAAGAATTGTCTTCAAAGCCTTAAAAAGAAAAACATTAAGTTGAAAGGCAAATTGTAAGAAAGTAATAAAAATAAAGAGAAAGTAAAAAATAGGTTGGTGTGAGACAAATTATGAATTGGTTGAAAGTAGATTCAGGGGATAATTATGCTAATATAGACCAACCACTGTGGCATTCTTCTACTGTGTGTCTTAGCACAGTGCACTGCCCAGGGACATATCCTTAAATCCACTGACCCATCCTGGGTACAAGCCAAGAGAGAAAGGGTCAGGAGCAGAAGTCCAATTAAGCAGGTAGCACCAGTCTACCACTAGGTGGGCAACAGACTAACAGTCAGAAGGTCACCTAAGACAGAGTGGAGCACACATATGTCAGAGATCTCAGAACACAGGCAGGGTCCAGGGTTTAAGAGTTTAGATATTTGCCAGAAACAGCTCTAGTAGTAAGCGTTGAACTTGAATCCTACAGCAGAAAGTGAGTTGAAACCACAGGTGCTGGGCATTTTCAGGAAGTCTCAAAGGCAGAACAGAGACGTCAATAAGAACTTATCTAGATTTTACTGCCAAATTACCTTTTTTACATTTTATTCATTTGTCACATTTATTAAGAACATATCATTATTGCTATTACTAATGGCTGACTTTTTTGGAGGAGAATGTATAACATGTCAGACACAATTCTGTGTTTTACATATAGTAGATATCAAATTAAACCTTCACAATAATTATATGACGTTTGTATTTTTATCATCTCTATAGAAAAAATACTACCCTCACTCCACTTTTTTTTACCAAGCTTTCTACCAGATTCATCTTCATCTATTCATCCACCCATCCATTTTTTTTCCATTCAACAAGTGGATATGCAAGTTGGTGTTTTAGGTGCTGAGAATAAAATAGTGACTAGAATCACAAAGTCCATTTCTTTGAAAGCTTATAGTTGCATGAGAATCAGGCAGCTATATCATCATTTGTGTTGAAGTGTAATAGGGAAAACAGTAATATGCAAGATGCACTGTAAATCCACAGAAGCGGCAGTTGGAATCATTTATTGAAGGGTAGAAAAGTTTTGATGAATGATATTTAATGTGAAAAACGATGATCACTAAGAGTTCAGTGAATAGGAGTAAAATTATGGTCAAGAACTAGAAAAGTACACATTTCCTAATTTGAACATAAAGTGGAAAGGACAAGAAGATGAGAGGTTAGGCAAGAAAGAAACACAGGATGCCACTCTGAAGGGCTTGGACTTTATCTTAACGGCACTAGGAAGCTTTTGATGAATGATAAGTAGGAGAGTGACATGACTCATTCATTTTGAATTCTAGAAGTATCACTCTGGCTGTAGCGTAGAGGATGGACTGGATGAGGCAAGACTCAGCAGAGTCATTTGTGTGGATTTAGTCAGAGTCTCCAGATGAGAGATAGTAATGGCCGAAACTACGACTGTGGTCATTGAATAGAGAAAACTGAATGGGAAGGTAAGCTAGGCAGAACTTGACTAGGCCTTTCACATGGAACAGCTAAACTAATAAAAGCGAAATATTAAAATTAACCGTTTCTCCGAGACAGGGTAAGCCACGCCCACCAGCCAATCAGAGCGGCTGTATGCAAATTAGCCCAGCCAACATGGCGGCCGCCACTCCCGGACCTGAGTAAACAGCCCTTTCCATTGCGGCAGGAGGGAAAGTGAAGCTGTGCCCCTCAGCTCAGCTCCAATTAAACTGCCTCTAGCGAAACACAGCTTTTTGAAACATTGTAACAATCATAGAATCCTCCGGAGCTGAAGGAGAGAGCAGCTCCGGCCTAACCAGTAACAGTAACAATTGTTTCATTATAGACGCTGCGAGGTGAAGCAGAGGCTTCGTTAGTAGTTAGAAGGCCGCCTTAAAGGAACA